>JAACNH010001471.1:0-74422 GCA_019447015.1 Hymenochirus boettgeri | reverse complement strand
TAGATGTAATAGATGGTTTAGCAGTTATAGATTGGTATACAGTACTACGCAGTCACCGTACGCCGTTATAGATGTAATAGATGGTTTAAACACAACCTAGATTGTAGCTACAGTACTCAGTACACAGTACATTACCGTACTGTTATAGATGGAATAGATGGTTATACATAGCTGATGGTTATACAGTATCATACCAGTCTTTGATGCTCCATTATAGATTGTAATGAGATGGTTATATACAGTAATCATGTTATACAGTACTCAGTACAGTACTCCGTTTAGATTCAATAGATGGGTATAAGTAACCAAGTACAGTATTCCGTTATAGAATGCATAGATTGTTATACAGTAACTCGATTGTTATACAGTACTCCAGGACAGTAACTTCTCCGTGATAGATGTCCTAGATGTTATAACAGTAATAGATTGTATACAGTACTCATTACAGTACTACTCCGTTATAGATGTAAGAGAATGTTATAACATTAATAGATGGTTATACAGTACTCAGTACATTACTTATTGTTAGGCCGTTATAGAATGTATAGATGTTATACATTAATAGGATGCATTCTAAACAGTAATATTCTTTGTTATCCAGTACCGGTACAGTACTCCGTTATAGATGTAATAGATGGTTATACAGTAATAGATGGTTATACAGTACTCAGTACAGTACTACCTTTATAGATGTCATCGATGGTTATACAGTACTTCATACAGTACTCCGTTATCGATGTCATAGATGGTTATACAGTAATATAGATGGGTTGTTACAGTACGCATACAGTCTGTATCACTCTCGTTATAGATGTCCATCTATGGTTAATCAACAGTACTCTCTGTACTACTTCTCCTTTATAGATGCAATTATGGTTATGACATATAATAGATGGTTATACAGTAACTCAGTAGCAGTAACTTCCTTATAAATGTAATAGAATGGTTATAACAGTACTCAGTAAACTGTCAGTAAACCCTTACTGGGGCTTTTGGGGTCGCTGTGGGTTGATTACAATAATGTGTTTCCCCAGTAGTCGTGTAAATTCAATAAAGTTGGGGAGTGGATCATTAATCTGGTCCTAGTGGTTTTTATACAGAACGTGCGCCGTCGAGTGTTTCGCATTCCCAATGGGTGGTCCCTTGCTACAACTGTAATACAAAATACCATTAACACCATCGTCAATCTTCTAGTTAGTAAAGTCATCTGTTTGAATGTAAAAACCCCTTCCTATACCTATAAATAACCATACATTACATCTATGCCACATACTGATATTATATATCTGTAATTTAAACCACTCCTACCTCCCCTGTCTGTAAACACACTTCCTACCTCCCCATGTATGTTAACCTCTTCATACCGTCTCACAGGTCTGTAAAACCTCTTCCTTCCTACCTCTCACATGTCTTAAAACCCTTCGCTACTTCCCACAGGGTATAAGAAACCACTTCCTACTTCCCAAATTTCTATGTTACAACTCCCCTTCCTACTTCCCACCATTTATTAAACGCCCTTCCCTACGGTATATCCCACAGGTATAATAAAACCCCCTTCCTACTTCCCACATTTATGTAAACCCCTTCACTTTGACTGGTTCCCACATTTATTAAACCCCTTCCGACGGTATATTAAACCCCCTTTCCTGTACCCTGCGATGTGTGTCCTCCAAGTTGGTGCGCAGCAATTATTTATTAATGTAAACCCTTCCTACTATCCCCCATTTTTATGTAAATCACATCCCATTCCTACTTCCACACATATACACGGATAACTAACATAAAACCCCTTTGCATACTTCCCACATTATAGCATAAACCACCCACCTTCATACGGGTATATCAACCCTTCCTAAACTTCCCACATTTAAATGTAAACCACCTTCCTTCCTACTTCCAATTTATTGTAAACCCCTTCCATACTAAATCCCACAGGTCATATAAACCCCTTGCTACTACTACTGTTCCCACATATTAATTATACTGCCCCTTTCCTACTGGTATATAAACCCCTTCCCTACTTCCCACATTTTAATGTAAAAACTAAAACTTCCTACTTCCCACATTTAAATGTAACCCCTTCCCTACTTCCCACAGTATATAAACCCCTTCCACTTCCCACATTTATGTAACCCCCTTCCTACTTCCCACATTTATGTAAACCCCTTCCTACTTCCCACAGGTTATAAACCCCTTGCTACTTCCCACATTATGTAAACCCCCTTCCTTACTGGTACATAAACCCCTTCTACTCTCCCACATTTATGTAAAACGCCCTGTCCTACTTCCCACATTTTGTAAAACCCCTTCTCTACTTCCCACAGGTTATAAAAAACCCCTTGCGACCCACATTTATGTAACCCCTTCCTACGGGTATATAAACCCCTTCCTACTTCCCACATTTATGTAAACCCCTTCCTACTTCCCACATTTATGTAAACCCCTTCCTACTTCCCACAGGTATATAAACCCCTTCCTACTATTCCCAATTTTATGTAACCCCGTTCCTACGTCCCACGGTTATAAACCCTTCCTACTTCCCACAGGCATAAAACGCACTTCCTCCTCCTACTCCACATTTATGTAAACCACTTCCTACTTCCCACAGGTATAAAAACCCCTTCCTACTTCCCACATTTATGTAAACCCCTTCCTACTTCCCACAGGTATAAAAACCCCTTCCTACTTCCCACATTTATGTAAACCCCTTCCTACTTCCAACTCCCACAGGTATAAAAACCCACTTCCTACTTTCCATCCCCATTTAGTAAACCCCCCCCATTCCTACTTCCCACAGGTATAAAACATTCCTACTTCCCCCACACATTATGTTAACCCTTCCCTACTTCCCCAGGCATAAAAACCACTTCCCGTACTTCCCACATTTATGTACACGCAACTCCCTACTCCTACTTGTCTCACAGGTATATACACCACTTCCTACTTCCTTCCCACATTTATGTAAACCACTTCCTTCCTACTTATCCCCCACCAGGTTATAAAAACCCCCCTTCCTACTCCCCACATTTATGTAAAACCCCTCCTACTTCCCACAGGATAAAAACCCCTTCCTCTTCCCACATTTATGTAACCCACACTTCCCTACATTACTTCCGCTATCCATCCGCACAGGTATATAACCCCCTTCCTACTTCCCACATTTATGTAAACCCCTTCCTACTTCCCACAGGCATAAAAACCACCCTTCCTCTATTCCCACATTTATTAAAAAACCCCGTCCTACTTTTCCCACAGGCATAAAAACACCCCCTTCCTACCTTCCCACATTTATTGTAAAAACCCCTTCCGACTCGTCTGCTGTCCCCACTAATCCCACAGGCATAAAAACGCACTTCCTACTTCCGACATGTATGTCAAACCACTTCCTACTGTCCCACAGGTATATAAACCACTTTCCTATCTTCCCTACTTCCCACATTTATGAAAACCCCTTCCTCCTACTTCCGGCACAGGCATAAAAAAAAACCATAAAAACCCCTTCCTACTTCCCTTCCCACCAATTTATGTAACCCCTCCCTATTCCCACAGGTGATAACACCACTTCTCTACTTCCCCTAAAATTTATGTAAACCCCTTCCTAACTTCCCACATATATAAAAACCACTTCCTACTTCCCACATTTATGTAAAACCCCTTTCCTACTTCCCACATTTATGTAAACCACTTCCTACTTCCTCCCTGTCCCACATTTATTTAAAACCCCTTCCTACTTTCCCAGAATGTATGTAAAAACCCCTTCCTACTTCCCACTTTATGTAGTGCCACCTTTCCTTACTTCCCACAGGGTATAAAAACCTTCCTACTTCCCACATCACAGGTAAAAAAAAAAAAAAAAAAAAAAAAACAAAAAAAAAAAAAAAAAAAAAAAAAACTAAAAAAAAACAAAAAAAAAAAAAAAAATACAAAAAAAAAACAAAACCAAAAAAAAAAAAAAAACAAAAAACAAAAAAAATACAAAAGAAAAAAAAAAAAAAAAAAAAAAAAAAAATAAAAAATAACAAAAAAAAAAAATAAAAAAAAACAAAAAAAACACAAAATCCAAAAATAGGGATAAAAAAAAAAAAAAAAAAAATAAAAAAAAAAATAAAAGAAAAAGAAAAAAAAAAAACAAAAAAAAAAATAAAAAAATCAAAAAAACAAAAAAAAAAAAAAAAACATAAAGTCAAAAAAAAAAAAAAAAAAAAAAAAAAAAAAAAAAAAAAAAAAAAAACAAAAGTAAAAAAAAAAAAAAAAAAAAAAAAAAAAAAAAAAAAAAAAACAAAAAAAAAAAAAAAAAAGAAATAAAAAAAATGGCTGAGCTACAATAAAAAAAAAAAAATAAATAAAAAAAAAACAAAAAAAAAAAAAAAAAAAAAAAAAAAAAAAAAAAAAACAGAAAAAACACAAAAAAATCAAAAAAAAAAAAACAAAAAAAAAAAAAAAAAAAACATATAAAGACACCCCACCCCACCCACACCCCCAACCCCCCCCACCCCCCCCCCCCCCCCCCCTCCCCCCCCTCCCCCCCCCCATCCCCCACCCCACCCCCCATCACTTCTCCCCCTCACCCCCCCCCCTCTCTTCCCCCCCACCCCGACCCCCTCCCCCCCCCCCCCCCCCCCCCCCCCCCCCCCCCCCCCCCCCCCCCTACCCCCCCCCCCCCCCCCCCTCCCCTCACCCACACCCCCCTCCCCCCCCCCCCCACCCCCCGCCCACCCCGCTCTCTCACCACTCTCCTCCCCCCCAAAACCCCCCCTCTCCCACCCCCCTACCCCCCCCCCCCCCCCCCCCCCCCACCCCCCCCCCCACCCCCCCCCCCCCCCCCCCACGACCCCCCCCCCACCCCCCCACCCACAAATCCCCCCCTCCCCCGCCCCGCCCTACCCACCCCCCCCCCCCCCCCCCCCCCCCCCCCCCCCCCCCCCCCCCCCCCCTCCGCCCCCCCCCCCCCCCCCCCCGCCCCCCCCCCCACCCCCCCTCCCCCACCCCCTCCCACCCCTCCCCCCCCCCCCCCTCCCCCCCCACCCCCCCTCCCCCCGCCCCCCCACCCCCGCCGCCCCCCCCCCCCCCGGCCCCCCCCCCCTCCCCCCCCCCCCCCCCTCCCCCCCCCCCCAGCCCACCGGGAGTTCACCCCTCCCCCCCCCCCCCCCCCCCCCCCTCCTCCATCCCCCCCCCTCCCCCCCCCCCCCCCCCCCCCTCCCCCCCTCCCTCCCCCCCCCCCCCCCCCCCCCCCCCCCTCTCTTCCCTTCTTCCCCCCTCTCCTCCCCCCCCCCCCCTCCCCCCCCCCCCTCCCCCCCCCCCCCCCCCCCCCCCCCCCCCTCCCCCCCCCCCCCCCCCCCCTCTCCCGCCCCCCACCCCCCCCCACACCCCCCCCGCCCTCCCCTCCCTTCCCTTCCCCACCTTTTTCCTCTCTGCCCACCCCCCCCCCTCCCCTCTCCCCCCCCCCCCCCCCCCTCCCCCCCCCCCACCCCTCCCCCCCCCACACTTCCCCCCCCCCCCCCCCCCCCCCCCCCCCCCGCCCCCCCCCCCCCCCCCCCCTCCCCCCCCCCCCGCCCCCCCCCCCACTCCCCCCCCCCCCCCCCCCCCCCAATCCTTCCTACCCCCCTCCACGCCCCCCCCCCCCCTCGCCCCTCCCCCCCACTCCCCACTCCCCCCCCCCTGCCCCCCCGCCCGCCCCGCGCCCCCCCCCCCCCCCCCTGCCCCCCCCCTCCCCCCCCCCGCCCCCCCTCCCCCCCCCCCCCGCCCCTCCACCGCCCTTCCCCCCACCCCCCCCCCCCCACGCCCCCCCCCCCCCCCCAACACCCCCCCGCCCCCCCCCCCTCCCCCCCTTACCCCCCCCCCCCCCCCCCCCCCCCCCCCCCCCCCCCCCCCCCCCCGCCCCTCCCCCACCCCCTCCCCCCCCCCCCCTCCCCCCCCCCCCCCCCCCCCCCCCCCCCCCCACCCCCCCCCCCCCCCCCCCCCTCCCGCCCCTCCCCCCCCTCCCCCCCCCCCCCCCCCACACCACCCCCCACGCCGCCCCCGCTCCCCCCCCCCTTCCCCCTTCCTTCCCCACTTTATTGTAACACCCCTTCCGACTTTCCGCACAGGTATAATAACCCCCTTCCCTACTTCCCCATTTTTATTAATCAACCCTTCCTACCTCCCACAGGTAATATACCCACTCCACTTCCTTTCCTCCTACTATCCCACAGGCAGTAAAAAAAAACCCCTTCCTACTTCCCACATTTATGTAAACCCCTTCCTACTTCCCACAGGTATAAAAACCACTTCCTACTTCCCACATTTATGTAAACCCCTTCCTACTTCCCACAGGTATAAAAACCACTTCCTACTTCCCACATTTATGTAAACCCCTTCCTACTTCTTCCACTAGTATGTAAAAACCACCTTCCTACTCGTTCCCCACATTTATGTACAACCCCTTCCTACTTCCCACATTTATGTAAACCACTTCCTCTTCCCACAGGTATAAAAAACCCCCTTCCTACTTCCCACAGGTATAAAAACCCCTTCCTACTTCCCACATTTATGTAAACCACTTTTCCTACTTTCTACTCCATCCCACATTTAATGGTAAAACCACTTTCCTAATTCCCACAGTAATAACCCCTTCCTACTTCCCATATTGTATGAAATCCCCTTTCCTACTTCCTCTCTCCACCTTTATGTTAAACCCCCTCACTTTCCTACTTCACCACAGTATATAAAACCCCCCTTCTTACTTAAAAACCCTTCCTCTTTCCCACTTATGTAAACCACTTCCTCCTACTTCCACAGTTATAAAACCACTTCCTACTTTCCCACAGGTAGAAAAACTCCCTTCCCTAATTCCACATTATTAAACCATCTTCCCAATCCTTACTTCCCACATTTATGTAAACCACTGGTCCTAATTCCCCAGCAGGTATATACCCCTTCTCTACTCTCCCGGCTATTTATTGTAAACCAAACCCCTTCCCTACTTCCCACATTTATGTAAACCCCTTCCTACTTCCCACATTTATGTAAACCCCTTCCTACTTCCCACAATTTATGTAACCCCCTTCCTACTTCCCACATTTATTGTTAAACCTCCTTTCCTACTTTCCCACAGGTAAAAAACCAACTTCCTACTTCCCACATTTATGTAAACCCCTTCCTACTTCCCACAGGCATAAAAACCCCTTCCTACTTCCCACAGGTATATAAAAACCTCCTTCCCTCCTTCACATGTGGGAAGTAGGAAGTGGTTTACATACATGTGGGAAGTAGGAAGTGGTTTACATACATGTGGGAAGTAGGAAGGGGTTTATATACCTGTGGGAAGTAGGAAGGGGTTTTTATACCTGTGGGAAGTAGGAAGGGGTTTACATAATATGGGAAGTTAAGGAAGGGGTTTATATACCTGTGGATTATAATTGGTTACATAGGGTGGGAATTAGTGGGTTTACATATAATGTGAAGGTTAAATTGGGAATACGGAGGTTTTTATACCTGTGGGAAAGGGGTATATGGAGTAGTAGTTTTTTATACCTGTGGGCAGTAGGAAGGGTTTTACATAACATGTTGGGAAGTAGGAGGGTTGTTATACCTGTGGGAAGTAGGAAGTGGTTTCATAAATGTTGGAAGTAGAGCAGGGGTTTTAGCCCTGGGAAGTAGATTACATAAGTGGAAGTAGAAGTGGTTTATATACCTTTGGGAATGTAGGAGTGGTTTCATAAATGTGGAAGTAGGAAGTGGTTTCCTATGTTGGGAAGTCAGGAGGGGTTTTTACCATGTGGGAAGTAGGAAGGGGTTTTATCCTTGGTGAGAAGGTGTTATGAAGTAGGGGGGTTTATAAATGTGGGAAGTGGAGGTGTTTTTATACCTGTTGGCAGTAGGAACGGGTTTACATAAATGTGGGTAGGAAGTGGTTTGTTATGTCGGGGGATAGGAAGGGGTTTACATAAATGTGGGAATACGAGGTTTTTATATCCTGATGGAAGTGGAAGGGTTCATACAATGTGGGAATAGAAGGGGGGTTTTTTATGCCTGGGCAAGTAGGAAGGGGTTTCAATGTAATTGGGGGTTAAGTATAGTCGAAGAGGGTTTTACATAAATGTGGAAGTCGACGTTTTAATACGGGGAAGTAAGGGGTTTAGCTGGAATGGAGGTTATTGGGAAGTAGGAAGGGGTTTTTACAGTACCTGTGGGAATAGGAGGGTTTTTTTTATACATGTGGAAAGTAGAAGTGGTTTACATACGTGGAATGGAAGTTTAAGTAGAATGGGTTACATACGGTGGAATGGTGGTTTCCTCATCTGTGGGAATAGGATAGGTTATCCGTGTATATAGGTTTACATAAATGGTGGAAGAGGAAGTGGTTTTTATACCTGTGGGGAAGTAGAGGGGTTTTACATAAATGCTGGAAGTAGGAAGTGGTTTTTTTATACCTGTGGGATAGGAAGGGTTTACTAAATGTGGGGACGTAGTAAGGGTTTTTATACCGGTGGGAATGGAGGGGTTTACATAATAGGGTTGAAGTTATTCCTGGGAGTGGATGTTAATACCTTGTTGGAATAGAAAGTGGTTTTATTCCTGTGGGGAAGTAGGAAGTGGTTTTTATGCCTGTGGGAAGTAGGAAGGGTTTACAAATCGAATAGTAGGTTATGCCTGATGGAAGTAGGAGGAGGGGTTTCCTAATGCTGGGAAGTAGGAAGGGTTATACATAATATGGGAATAGAATGGGGTTTACATTTGATGGGTTTATTCCGGTGGGAAGTAGGAGGGGTTTACATAAATGTGTGAGAACAGGGTTTATATACCTGTGGAATAGGAATGGGTTTACATAAATGTGGAAGTAGGAAGGGGTTTTCATAAATGTGGAAGTGAGGTGTACAAATGGGTAGGAAGGTGTTACCCCAATGAGAATGTTGTATTATTGGAAGTTGTTAGTGATACCTGTGGGAATGGAGTCGGGTTTACTAAATGTGGGAAGTAGGAAGTGGTTTTATACCTGTGGAATGGAGGATTTATTAGTGACGAGAGGGTTTACATAATGTGGGAAGTGAAGGGTACACATGTGGAAGGAGGTTTTAGCCATAGGTGGAGATAGGAGGAGTGGTGTTACTTGGAATAGGAAGGTTTCATAGTGGAAGTAGAGATGGTTTTTTGTTTTATACCTGTGGAAGTAGGAAGGGTTTAACATAAATGTGGGAATTGGAGTGGTTTTTAACCTGTTGGAAGTAGTAGAGGGTTTTACATAAATGTGGGAAGTAGGAAGGGTTTTTATCCTGGGGAAGTGGAAGGGAGGGTTTACACTAAATAGTGGAAGTAAGGAAGTGGTATATAATACCTTGTGGGAAGTAGGAAGTGTTTTAACATAATTGTAAATAGGAGTGGTTTTTATGCTGTGGGAAGTAGAAGTGGTTTACACTGTGGGAGTAGGAATTGTTTACCAATTGGGGAAGTAGGTGAAGGGGTTTACATACTTTGGGAGTAGGATAGGGGTTTATAATACTGTGGGAAGTGGAAGTGGGTTTTACATTAAATTGGACTATGAGAAGGGTTTTATATACCTGTGGAAGGAAGGTTACATAAATGTTGGGAAGTAGCAGGTTTTTAGACCTGTGGGAAGTAGGAGTTATAGCTACTGTGAGTAAAGGGTTACTATTGAAGTCGTAAGGGTATTCGTGGGAAGTATGGGGTTATAAAGGGAGGAGAGGGTTTACAATAAATGTGGAAGCTAGGGAAGGGGTTTTAATAAATTGGAGAGGTTTCCCGTAGGAAGGGGTTTACTAAATGCTGGGGGAAGTAAGCAATGGGTTTCATATCCTGTTGGAAGTGGAGGGGGTTTTAAATAAATGTTGGAAGTGATAGGGGTTTACATAAATGTGGGGAAGTAGCGAGGGTTGATATACCTGTAATAGGAAGGGTTTACATACAATGTGGGAAGTAGGAAGGGTTTACATAACTGTGGGAGTAGGAACAGGGGTTTATCATACCGTAGTAAAGGGTGGGTTTATCATCAAATGTGAGGAATAGCAAGTGGGTTTATATACCTGGGGAAGTGGGAAGGGGTTTTTTGTTTCCATAATGTGTGGAATGTAGGAAGGGGTTTACATAAATGTTGGAAGTAGAAGGGGTTTATATACCCGTAGGAAGGGGTTTTTTTGTTTACATAATGTGGAAAAGTAGCAAGGGGTTTTATATACCTGTGGAAGAGCGAGGGGTTTACATAAATTGGGAAGTGGAGGGGTTGTTACATAAATGTGGGAAGTATGGAAGGGTTTATATACCGTAAGGAAGGGGTTTACATAATGATGCGGGGTTAATACTGTCAAGGAGAGTGGTTACGCATAAATGTGGGAATTAGGAAGGGTTTTATATACGTGGAAGTAGGAAGGGGTTTACATAAATGTGGGAAGTAGGAAGGGGTTTACATAAATGTGGGAGTAGGAAGTGGTTTTATACCTGGTCAGTATGAAGGGGTTTACAGACATGTGAGAGGTAGGAAGAGGTTTACAGACATGTGAGAGGTAGGAAGAGGTTTACATACATGGGAGAGGTAGGAAGTGGTTTACATACATGGGAGAGGTAGGAAGTGGTTTACATACATGTAAGAGGTAGGAAGGGGTTTACATCAAACAGATTGACTTTACATAACTAGAAGATGAGATGGTTAATGGTATCTGATACAGTGTAGCAGACCCATAATGCAATCTGTCTGCACATTAAAAACCACTAGGACCAGATTAATGATCCACTCCCCAACTTTATTGATTTACACGACTACTGGGAACACATTATTGAATCAACCACAGAGACCCCAAAAGCCACAGTAAGGTTTCCTGCAGTTATACTGAGTACTGTATAACCATCTATTACATCTATAACGGAGTACTGTACTGAGTACTGTATAACCATCTATTACTGTATAACCATCTATTGCATCTATAACGGAGTACTGTATAACCATCTATTGCATCTATAACGGAGTACTGTACTGAGTACTGTATAACCATCTATTACTGTATAACCATCTATTACATCTATAACGGAGTACTGTACTGAGTACTGTATAACCATCTATTACTGTATAACCATCTATTACATCTATAACGGAGTACTGTACCGAGTACTGTATAACAATCTATTACTGTATAACCATCTATTACTGTAGGGGGCAGCACACGGTGAGTATAGGGGGCAGCACACGGTGAGTATAGGGGGCAGCACACGGTGAGTATAGGGGGCAGCACACGGTGAGTATAGGGGGCAGCACACGGTGAGTATAGGTGGCAGCACACTGTGAGTATAGGGGGCAGCACATGGTGAGTATAGGGGGCAGCACCTGGTCACAGTGCTCCAGTAATACAGAGGACATGGGATCAAGAGGACAGGTCGTGAGTGGACATGATAGAAGCAGACGAGAGATTTCTCAGTGGGTCACAGGAACAAAAGATCCAACAATAGCCGAGGGAGGAGACGGCGACATAACCTGACAGTCATCCCGAGGACCAGAGATCTGCACACGGATGGACTCGCTTTATACTGAATGTAATGGGCAAAGTGCTGGGAGAGTGCGGAGAAAGCAGAGGGTCAGCGGGCGAGGGGCACAGACGGGAGTTGAAGATGGAGAACAGGTGACGTGGGTTCGATTTGTTGGTATTTCTAAGTTTTGCCAACAGGAACCAGAACTGAGACATTGCAGCATGAACTAGTAATGGAGACAGTCAGACTTTGTACGGGACATTCCCCACGCACGTTCAGCAGCACGCACACACCTGGGTATAAGACTGGGGAGTGGGGTTGAGACGAGGATTAGAGGTTCCTCATTGAGGAAATGTAAGGGGGCAATAGAGTCTATGGTGTTAGTCAGGATTGAGTTATAGGAATTAGCAAGCGAGTCAGGATCGTCAACTGTCAAAAGGGAGGAGAGACTAGAGGACAGGGATGAGGCGAGTGTCGGGGGATCTATGGATCTAGCATTACGGACAGACGCACAAGATGGAGGGACAGGAGGAAGAAGAGGGTGTTGAGCCTGAAACGTGATAAGAAAGCGGGAAGGGGTTAGATTGAAAAGACGAGACAGAGAGGGTTTTAGTGAACACTAGATCCAGGAAGTGCCCATCCGTGTGAGTAGTAACGTTAGTCTATTGCTGAAGGTCAAACGAGGAGGTTAAGTGTAGGAAGCGAGAGGGCCAGGAGAGGGAGGAGTTGTCAATGTGACAAGTCCCCAGAATCAGAACAGGACAGTCAGCAGAGAGGAAGAAATTAAACCAAGTCAGAGAGGAATGCGGACGGCGATCTGTACACCACAGCTAATCATAGGGACAAGGGGTGGGAGAGCTGAATTGAATGAGCCTCAAAAGATGTGAATGAAAGGTCTGGCGGGGAGGTAATGTTAGTAAATCGACAGGAGGAAAGTAAAAGGCCGACACCCCCACCACGACCAGAGGAGCGAGGCGAATAGGAAAGACGGAGCCCACCAAGAGCAAGCGAGGCCTCAATAGCCGAGACATGTTGGGAAAGCCACGTTTCGGTGAGGGCAAGAAGGTGAAAATTATTAAAGCAGAAGAGATCGTGGTAGATTTGTTAACTAGCGAGCAAACAAGAATATTAGAGGAATAAATAGGTTTGAGGAAATTGAACCATGGTAGGGGGCGAGAGAAGTTAAGACAGGGAGTGGACTCCTCTAATGGTTTTTCTTGGTTGGTTAACGCACTATTTTCTTTTTCCATGTCTGGTTGATTGGTCCATATATACGGTCAACCATCTCACAGGTCTACACGCGATATGGGAAGTGCTATACCTTTAACTCAGGGCAGGATGGATACGAACTACTGTACACATTAAAGGGAGGGACAGGCAATGGACTCGAACTAATGCTGGACATTCAACAAGATGACTACCTACCTGTGTTTGGGGAGACTGGTAAGTGCTCATTGCAAACTTACAATGCCTACCTGTAATAACATAAACAGGGTAGATGCATCTAGGAATATGTCATACACCTACCTGTGTGTAGGTAGATGTAATGTACTTACATGAATGCTTGTGAAGGTTCTCATTCATCCAGTTTGACAGACTGGGCGGTGGTTTGACAGACTGGGCGGTGGTTTGACAGACAGGGCGGTGGTTTGACAGACAGGGCGGTGGTTTGACAGACAGGGAGGTAGTTTGACAGACAGGTGGGGTCCAGAGAGGGTTTTTTAAGAAGAGGTTTGACACACGCATGTTTAAAGGCAGCAGGAAAAATCCCAGAGGTCAGGGAGGAACTAGAAATGTGAGTAAGAGCGGGGGAAAGGATTTTAGTGCAGTGTCTGAGTAGGAAGGAGGGCATGAGATCAAGGGTTCACATTGTGAGTGGCGAGGACAACAGGAGGTGGAAGATTCCAGAACTGCAGGCGGTGGGGCAGGCAGAAGAAGGAGAGAGCTGTCCTGGGGTGAGGGGATTAGATTGCGGATATCATCTATTTTATTTCTAAAGTAGTCTGTAATATCCTGAGGAGCGTTAATGGAATGAGAGTGTCGGTAGAGGAGGGCTGCAAGAGAGTGTTAAATAGCGAAAATAGACAGCGTGTTTAGCTGCTTGAAAGAGATGAATTAAGACAACATGAGCTTGTAATGGTTAAAGTCCACCTGACTGCGTGACTTTCCACAGCCGCTCAGCTACACGAGGACAGTGTGGTAGGAACTTGGTATCTGAATTAAGGACGGGGATTAGTGGGGGACGTTTGTGGGTGTGAAGGGGGTAAAGGAGTCGATAGTAGTGGATAAGATAGAGTTATAGGAATGTATTAGGGAATCGGGGTTGGGATCAGACATGAGAGCAGCGAGGGTAGAACGGAGAGAGGATGGAGATGGAATAGAATAAACCGTCTCATGGTGATGCTATTGGGCGTTTCTATCCCCCTCTATCTGTCCTCTAGTCCCATTCAATGTGATTGTTTGAACCCCGGGTAATGTTCAGTTACTAAATCTGTCCCTCTTGTTTCTCTTCCCGTCTCCCTGTGTGTTCCATTGTCTATTATCCATGTTTGGTCTCTTGTTCTCCATTTGGTCCTCGTTTTCTCCTTTGCATCTCCCTGTTGATACGTGGCTTTTCGTGGTTCTGTTTGTGTCTCTCTCTATGGTTTGGGTCCCATCTGTCTCTTTGGCTTCTTGGGATAATCGTGTCCTTGGTTTGTGTTCTGTGTCCTGCCCTATTTGTGCAATGTGCCCCTTGTTATCCTGCAGATGAGACATCCTATGAGGCTGGAGTCAAGGTGCAAATTCACAGCCAGGACGAGCCCCCCTACATACATGAACTTGGATTTGGGGCTCCCCCAGGGTTCCAGACTTTGGTTTCCACCCAGGAGCAGCGGGTAGGACACTGAGCACCCAGCAGGGAGGGGAACTTCTTTATTTACAGCCACTGAACCTGCAATGTTAGGCCCATGGTTTGGTGGGACTGGCAATTTCTTGGTCCCATTTAGTTGACAATGGTGCCAAGAGACAAGTTTCAGGTGATTGCCAGGAAAGTTCCTAGGAAGTAATTTGAGGATGTTCTGCTCAGTAGTCAGTGGTTACATGATCCCTGAAACCTTTTCATGTCAAGTTACTAGTGCTAAATAAACATGTTGAGATTATAATGTTACATTTATCCTCCAGGCTGTTGGGTTGGCATAGAGGGTTGTACTTCTAGATGGTCTAGATCTTACAGGGTTTTAGGGTATCAGAGAGTAATGGGATACGTAGGGCCATATTTATAAAGGGCCGATGTTAGCGCCATGAAATTACTGCCGCACATCGCAGCAGTGATAATAGCGCAATCACCGTATTTATATCAGCAACTGTCATCGCCATAATGTGTATCGCGGCTGCGATGTGCTGCAGTAATTTCAAGTCCCTTTGTGGCGATACTGCACTAAGCGCAATGCGCTAAGTACAGTTCCACCACGAAGGGACTTTCCTTTCCGGTGATCGTACAGAATAGGAGGGGCTTCTGGGAAGGGGTCGCAGCAGGTGGTCGCAACCGCCGCTTCAGGGGCGCCCACCCCGCCCCCTCCCCAGCAGCCACTCCCAGCCACCCGCCCCACCTGATCGCGGGGAGGGAAAGGATCCGCTGGGGGGGGTGGAGGGACCCTCCAGCGGGGGCCCTGGGAAGGACCTTTTGTGGCTTAGGGGTCCCGCAGCTCAAGCTGGGATCCCCCTCCCCGGCTCTATCAGGGCCTTTGCGGCTCTGAGAAGGGCCCTTTCGCCCTGGGAAGGGCCTTTTGAGGCTTAAAGGGCATCTATAGTGAAAAAAACACATTGCCCCTTTGCAAAGTTAAATTCATGTACTCTGTGCTGCCTTAATCCTATCTCTGTCAGTGACTCTGTTTAACCATGGTGTCAGATCTCTGAGCAGCACTCCCCCCTTCCCCCTTCCCCCTGTTACCTCCTCCGTGTCTCAACTCCAGCTAACCGACAAGCTTTTCATGTGCAGTAGGAGTTAAAAGTTCAACATCCTGAAAAACACACCCACACACAGTGGCCAATAGAAAGCAAGCTGTCCTGGAGACACGGAAGAAGGAGATCAGTACAGTTTACGATCTCTCACTTTGTGACCCATCATCAATCAGTGAAAGCTATTAAGAAGGGGGGTCAAGTGCAGCCTTATATCTACCATCAAAGCTACCTTTCTCCCCCTGCTAATGCTGTTATCTCTATGTTTATTACAGAGCAGGGAGGGGGGGGGATCACGTCACAGGGATTTGATTGACAGACCAAGTAGGAGTAGAGGAATGCAATCACGTATTCTTCTAACTGTTAATCTCAGGACAGAGACGGAATATGAAGGGAAGACCCTTGGGGGATGGGATAGAACACATGGAAAGAAAGAAAAAAAAGTTCATTTTCCCACTATAGATGCCCTTTAAGGTGTTCCCTGGCCCTTAAAAGGGCCTTTGGCTGCCAGGGGTACCCCCGGCGGGTGCCAGCAGCCTCATCGAGGCCGATGTTGCCGACGTCTTGGGACTGACGACACCAACCCCACTGTGGTCGCCGATGCCAGGCAGGCTCACCGCCAATCAGATTTAAGTAAAGAAGGGCCGATAGGGCCAGGGAGGGGGGTCCAGGCTTGAGCTGCTGGACCCCTAAGCCCCAAAAGGCCCTTCTCCCCGCGATCGGGCTTGGGGTTGGGAGGGGCTGCGGCAGGTGGACGCCGCCACAGGTGGGCGTACGCAGAGGGCGAGGTGGGTGAACGCCTCGCTGCACCCCTCCGCGGAAAGAGAACACCCGCCACGAGGTGGGCGACAACCCGCCACGGTTTGGTGGCACACCCCCTCCATGGCGATCTTGGCCGCTTCGTCCCCTTTTAAGCTGGTGAAGTAGAACGGCCGAGATTGGCGCTGCGGTACAGTTACCGCCGCTTTATAAATAGAAAGCGCGAACAGTTAACACATCCTTAACTCTTCGCATCCGTTTCCGGCCCTTTATAAATCGTGGTAATCGCTATTACCGTGAAAAGGGTGGGAAAAATGGCCGCAAAAAGTTAACGGACCTTTATAAATATGGCCCATAGTGTAACTAGTGACAGGAGTTTGTCTCTCTATATATTTCCCTTTATCCAGTCCTTAACCGGTCTCCCTCTCAGCTGGTGTACCTCCCCCGCCCTTGGGGTGACTGTAGATCTGAACCTTTGGACTCGCCCTATTTCAAGACATACAGTATAACAGCTTGTCGCATTGATTGTGAGGCCCGATACGTCTTTGAAAAGTGCAAATGTCGGATGGTTCACATGCCAGGTAAGAACTCAGGATCTCCAGTGAGGAGAATCTGCCAAACATTCCATGTGGTCAAAAAATGTCATTCATTATGATAATCAACTCTCCTTTCTAGTCTGTTAATGGGGGTCTTACCAATTCATTGCACCGTATTACATCTCCAATAAACGTCACTGAAACACTGTGTATCTGTCTCCGTCTGATATTATATTCCGTATTACATCTCCAATAAACGTCACTGAAACACTGTGTATCTGTCTCCGTCTGATATTATATTCTGTTATTTAAATTACCGCCGCACATCGCTGCAGAAAAATCGTTATTTTCACCATATTTATAAAGGAGACCATCATCGCAGCAATAAGAACTACCACGGTGATGTGCGGCAGTAATTTGAACTGTTTTCGCCATGATACTGTAATTCGATAGGTACAGTATCGCGGCAAAGGGCTTAAATCCCGACGTGCGGAGCCGGGATCTGGGAGGGGCTGCTGGGAAGGTTTTGTGCCATGGGGGTGAGGGTGTGGTGCATGCCCAACCCCCCCTTGCCCCCCCAGAGGGGAGACCACCCGCCGCACAACCTCTTCCCAGCACACTTGCGGGGAGGGAAGGGAGGGGCCCGCTAGGGGGGGAAGTGCCCGCCAGAAGCCCAAAAGGCACTGAGATGTGCCTTTTGGGGCTTAGGGGGTCCAGCAGCTCGAACCGGGACCCCCCCTCCCCGGCACTGGCAAGTACCTTTGTTGGGGGTCCTGTAATTCGAAACAGGACCACCCATTGGCTCTCCGAAGAGACCTTGGGCGTGTCTCCTTTCTTCTATCCGGCGACACCAACTCCGCTGATTTTGCTAATTCCAGGAAGTGTCCCTGTGGCTGCCAAGGACACGGCCGGCACAAGCGGCATCCATGGAGCCCATGTTGCCGGCGTCTTGATCCGAAGTTTTCTTTCTTCTCAGCCAGCGACTCAAACTCAGCTGAAGTAGCCAATACCAGGCCGTTTCACTGTGGCCACCAGTGACACGGTCAGCACTGGCGACTTCAACGGAGCCCATGTTGCCAACCTCTACTTTCTTCTGCCATCAACTGCGATGACATCTGAGCTTCACGGAGGTTTGCAGCCCTTTATATAGGTTTGCTGAAGTACGTAATCCAATTCTGATTGGTCAATTTTTCAGTGCTTGTGATCACATGATTATATGTTACCCAATCATATTTCTGAGAGCCTGGGGGGGATCCTGATTCGAGCTGCAGGACCCCCAACAAACGCACTTGTCAGTGCCGGGGAGGGGGGTCCCGGTATAGGATGCGGGACACCTTAAGACCCCAAAAGCCCTTGTCAGGGCCGCAAGGGCACTTCTAAGTGTGCTGGGAAAGGGGGGTCCCAGTTCGAGCTGCGGGACCCGCTAAGCCCCAAAAGGCATTTCTCAGTGCCCCCGCTGGCTGGCACTCCCCCCGAGTGGGCCCCTCCCTGCGAGCACATGAGGCTGCTGCGAAGGGGTTGTGCGGTGGGTGGTCTCCGCCACTGGGGGCAAGGATGGGGTGGACGTACACCTACCCGCCCTCTCTGTCGGCAATCTCGGCTGTTTTCACCAACTCAAAGTAACTGCTGCTTTATAAATAGAAGTGAGTGGTAACATGCAATGGTATCGAGGCGTTAACTTTCTGCCGCCGGGTTTCGCCGTTTTATATATCGCATTAATTCCGATTTTGGCGAAAATGGCGGGAAACCCAGCGGTGAAAAGTTAACGTCCATTTATAAATATGCCCCTTAGTGTATCCTCTCCATATGGTTGAGCCTACATGAAGTTTTGTAAACACCTGCTGCCTGGGGACCCTTAGCTCTGGGCAAATCTCATGTACGGGATTACCAGAGGCTGTAGCTGGCGTTAAATACTTCCGCGCTAAGACCCGCACAGTAAATCACTTAACGTCGCGCTAACCCATCGTAAATCGTTAAAGAGGGAATTCCCCCCTTGGATTTAAAACTCTTATAACCTGCGGGGGATAAACTCCCCCTAAACCTTTCTGTCTTTATAATACTACGGGATCCTTGGATGATTTATTTCTACTTTATAAAGCAGATATCTTGCAAGGAGATCCGATGCCCCTATCCGCTGCTTTCACTACCTTCCTCAACGTTCTTGTTTCGACAATTCCCAAACACTGTGTTATACCTCATGTTAAAGTGAATCCAGATATGTTTCCTCATCCCCATCTTCCATTTCCATTGTCTAGCCTTAGATCCGGTGTTCTCCGTAATAACCAGCCCCATGTACTGAAACTGCCCGACTCCTCCACCTGACAATCATTAATAAAAACAGGAGCATGATTTAAATATGGATTCTTCCTAAAATCAATAATTCATTTTGTTGTGTTTAAAATATTTAACGTCAACTGCAGTGACCGGACAATATAATGTGAGATAAGAGTTGTGTTTGGTGGCCCCATATTTATTAGTGCAGAACGAGGCAGAAAAATCAGTTTTTGCATTAATATTATGATGTAATATTGATGGGATATGAATGTATGTAATAGCAATGTAATACCAATGTCCTATCTGTAATGAGTCTAAGAAGAAGGGTAACTATTCACTGTTCTATCAGTGTGTGTCATAGTGATGTATTCTGTAATGGAGGTAAATAGAAGGTAATCCAATGTTCTAGTCATTGTGTGAATAGTGATGTTCATATCTGTGTAATGTTGATGTAATATCAGAGGTAATATCAATGTTCTATCATTGTGATATAGTGATGTCATATCTGGTATAAGTTTGAATGTAATAGTAGAAGTTATATCAATGTTCTCTCAGTTGTGATATTAGTGATGTCACTACTGTGTAATATGAGTGTATATAGAAGTTTATATCAATGTTCTATCATTGTTGTATTGATCATATCGTGTGTAGTCGTTTTGTGAATGTGATGGGTAATAATAGAAGTTTATATCAATGTTCTACATTGGTGATAAATGTGAATGTCGATATTGTTGTAATGGTGATAATTAGAGTTTATATCAATGTTCTATCTGTTTGTGGCTAATGTGGTCATATCTGTTTGTGTTTGTTATGTAATATAGAATGTATCAATGTTCTATCATTGTGTGTAATAGTGATGTCTATTGTGTAATGTTGATGTAATATATGAAAGTTTATATCATTTCTTCAGTGATGTAATAGTGATGTCATATCTGTGTAATGTTGATGTAATATAGAAGGTAATATCAATGTTCTATCATTGTGTGTAATAGTGATGTCATATCTGTGTAATGTTGATGTAATATAGAAGGTTATATCAATGTTCTATCATTGTGTGTAATAGTGATGTCATATCGGTGTAATGTTGATGTAATATAGAAGAATAGAAGAATAGTGATGTACTATCAATATAATAGCTGTATAATAATAGTGTAATATTGAAGTTAATGTTATAATAATATATTATTAGGTTAGTTTGGGTGTTTATGCTTGTTCTCGGTATGAATCTAGGACACATAAACAGTGCCCATAAAGGGTAAGTCCAGTCAAAATATAACGTTGGCTATAAAAGTTCTCCACCCCCCCAACCCCACTTTTGCATTATCAATAATTTTCAAATATGCCCCTGGAGGGACTTACCTGCCCCAGTCCCTCGCTGCCCAGGTGCTGCCCCCTGCTCCTGTTTCAAGCTCGTTTTGAGCAAACACAGCAGAGGGATTCTGTGCTGACAGCTTCTCTACTTTCTGGTCTCGGCTGTAAGACAACCGGGCGTGACGTCACGTTGCGGCTTTACTGACAGCTGCAACCAGGAAGTGGAGCAGCTGTCAGCTGCAGAGCAGAGGAGGAGCGGCGAGGGACCCGGTCAGGGAAGGAACTTCAGAGGCATCTTTGGAAATTATTTATAATGCGAAAGTGGGATCATTTATAGCGGAAGTTATTTTTTGACTTGACTTGCCCTTTAAAGCTAAATATAGGTGGTGCTGGGGATTATTTTATCATAATCTATAGATATATGAAAGCTCCATGAACTCTCCATCTGAGCCGTCAGTACTGTTATACAAACACGGTGGTAATGAGACACCAGTGCCGGTAGAGTACGTGTCTGACTCACAGGGTCTCTTCCAGTCTACATAGGATCTTTTTGTTCTGTCCTTGTATATGACATACCATGTATGGTACATGGCTAGAACATGAGAGTGTAAAAATATGGGATTGGCCTGAAAGTAACTGATTGGACAGCACCTCTCTCATCTGAGCATGTCCAAGTCAGTAGTTTAGGAAGAAGGAGGGGTTACAGTGACTGGCAGTATATTTGCTTAGGAATAAATGCAGCTGCTTTCTTAGTGATGTGGACAACAGAAAAGGCCACTCGTATCTCATGGCTGTTAATGACCCCAATTAACCAAAGATTAGGGGAAAGACAAAAAATAAATAGGGGGGGGATGTGCTATGTATTGTGTAGTATGTCACCCAGTACTAGATTATTTTTCATTGTCTGTTTTTTTAAGTCTCCATTTCCCACCTGCAGGTAATGCCACAGTTTGCAGCCCAGACCAGTACGAATGTGCCGACAGACAACTAGGTGAGACCTGTATGGGCTGCAGGCAGTTTGGTTACTGGTACAGTCCAGTGTATAGGGACGGAAAAGGAAGGAAGTGAAAAGGAACCTGAAGGAGAAATAGACCACAAAGGCCTCACAGAATGGGGATTTATGGCAATGTAGTATCAAAGGTGGATAAACAGCTACCAGGGGTGGATCCGGGAGTCTTTTACTTGAGTAGTGGGCTGGACTAGATAACTATGATGTCATTAGAGGGCGGTGGGCCAGAGGATATTTAACCTGAGCAGTGGTGCTGGACTAGAAACTATATGATCATTATACAGGTGGGGGACCGGCGTAGTCTTTTTACTGGACAGTGGCTGGACTAAATAACTATGATGTCATATAGAGAGGGGGTGGCGCCAGAGAGTATTTTTCTTAAGCGGGCTGGACTAAATAACTTTTGATGTCATTTTTTTTTTTACAGGGCAGTAGGGTCAGTGGAGGTCTTTGTACTGGAAACAGTGGCTGGACTAATAACTATGATGTTGTTATAACATGGGTGGGCCAGGGAGTCTTTAACTGAACAGTGGGCCTGGACTAGATACTATGATTGTCTATACTGGGGGGTGGGCCAGGAATCTTTTACTTGATCAGTGGGCTGGACTAGATCACTATCTAAGAAGAATTGTAAGGAGGGGTTTGTGTAATTACCAGTTTCATCTCATTTGGGGAAGTTCCACGACCGGAAAGACTTTCGTCAAGTGAACCTTGCTATCCTTTTGGTATCTTTTCTAGGGGTCTTGGGGGAGGCATGATACGGCTGTTAGAACAGAGCAGGCCACTACATAAGTTATGAGGACATTACTTTTCGGTTTCTATTTAGTTAAGTATTTAATTACCATTATACTTAAGTATAAAATAGATGGTAATATATATAATTAAGTGATAAAAGAGGTTAATTATATCAATTAAGTCATAAAATAGATGTTAATTATTCTATAATTAAGTATATACAATAGATGCTAATTATATAATATTAAGTATTATAAAATAGATGATTAATTATATCTAATGAGTATAACATAGCTGTTAATTATATATAATTAAGATAAAATAGATGTTAAGATATATAATACGGTATAAAATAGATGTTAATGTATATAATCAAGTCGAAAATAGATGTTAATTATATATATTAAGTATAAAATAGATGTTAATTATTCTATAATTAAGTCAATAAAAATAGATGTGTACTTATATCTAATTAAGTTTTTTATAAAATAGTGTAAATTATAATAATTTAGTATCAAATAGATGTTATTATATATAATTCAAGTATAAAATAGCTATGTTAATGAATATAATACGTTAGAAAATACGATGTTACTTATATAAAGTAAGTATAAAATAGCTGTTAATTATAGTAATACGTGATAAAATAGATGTAATTATGATATAATTAAGGCTAACATAGATGTAATTATATATCAAGTAAGTATAAAATAGCGTTACATTATATATAATTACGTATAAAATAGATGTTAATTATATAATAATTAAGTATAAAAGATCGTTATTATCTATACTTAAGTGGGCTGGACTAGATAACTATGATGTCATTATACAGGGGTGGGCCAGGGAGTCTTTTACTTGAGCAGTGGGCTGGACTAGATAACTATGATGTCATTATAGAGGGGGTGGGCCAGAGAGTATTTTACTTGAGCAGTGGGCTGGACTAGATAACTATGATGTCATTATACAGGGGTGGGCCCGGGAGTCTTTTACTGGAGCAGTGGGCTGGACTAAATAACTATGATGTCATTATAGAGGGGGTGGGCCAGAGAGTATTTTTCTTAAGCAGTGGGCTGGACTAAATAACTTTGA
This sequence comes from Hymenochirus boettgeri, assembly GCA_019447015.1. Lineage (NCBI taxonomy): Eukaryota > Metazoa > Chordata > Amphibia > Anura > Pipidae > Hymenochirus > Hymenochirus boettgeri. The sequence goes on along the minus strand of JAACNH010001471.1, from coordinate 51,316 downwards.
TGTCATTTTACAGGGCTAGGGTCAGTGAGTCTTTTACTTGAACAGTGGGCTGGACTATATAACTATGATGTTGTTATACAGGGGTGGGCCAGGGAGTCTTTTACTTGAACAGTGGGCTGGACTAGATAACTATGATGTCATTATACTGGGGGTGGGCCAGGGAATCTTTTACTTGATCAGTGGGCTGGACTAGATAACTATCTAAGAAGAACTGTAAAGGGGTTTGTGTAATGTACAAGTTCATCTCATTGGGGAAGTTCCAGACCAGGAAAGACTTTCAGCAAGTTGAAACCCTCTATCCTCTTTGGTATCTTTTCTAGGGGTCTGTGGGACATTGATACGGCTGTTAGAACAGAGCAGGCCAAGCTACATCAGTTATTGAGGACAATTACTTTTGTTTTCTATAGTTCAGTTATTTCCTTCCCCTTCTCCTTCCGTCTCCCATCGCTGTTCCTTCTCTCTCCTTCCGTCTCCCATCGCTGTTCCTTCTCTCTCCTTCCGTCTCCCATCGCTGTTTCCTTCTCTTTCCTTCCGTCTCCCATCGCTGTTCCTTCTCTCTCCTTCCGTCTCCCTCGCTGTTCCTTTCTCCTCCTTCGTCTCCCATCGCTGTTGGCCTTCTCTCTCCTCCGTCCCCCATCGCTGTTTCCTTCTCTCCCTCCGTCTCCGCATTCGTTGTTCCTTCTCTCTCTTCCGTCTCCCATCCTGTTCCTTCTCTCTCCTTCCGTCTCCCATCGCTGTTCCTCTCTCTCCTTCCTCTCCCATCGCTGTTCCTTCCTCTCCTTTCCGTCTCCCATCGCTGTTCCTTCTCTCTCCTTCCGTCTTTCAACACTGCTGTTCTTCTCATCTCCTTCCGTCTCCCATCGCTGTTCCTTCTCTCTCCTTCCGTCTCCCTCGCTTTCCTTCTCTCTCCTTCCGTCTCCCATCGCTGTTCCTTTCCCCCCCCCCCCTCTCATCCTTCCGTCCATCGCTGTTCCTTCTCTCTCCTTCCGTCTCCCATCGCTTGTTCCTTCTCTCTCCCTTCCGTCTCCCCATGCTTTTCTTCTCTCTCCTTCCGTCTCCCATCGCTGTTCCTCTCTCTCCTTCCGTCTCCCATCGCTGTTCCGTTTCCTCTCTCCTTCCGTCCCCATCGCTGTTCCTTCTCTCTCCTTCCGTCTCCCATCGCTGTTCCTTCTCTCTCCTTCCTTCCGTCTCCCATCGCTGTTCCTTCTCTCTCCTGCCGTCTCCCATCGCTGTTCCTTCTCTCTTCTCTCCTTCCATCTCCCATCGCTGTTCCTTCTCTCTCCTTCCCGTCTTTCCCATGCGTGTTTCCTTCTCTCCTCCTTCCGTCTCCCATCGCTGTTCCTTCTCTCTCCTTCCATCTCCCATCCGCTGTTCCTCTCTTCTCCTTCCGTCTTTCATCGCTGGTCCTTCTCTCTCCTATCCTTCCATCTTCCCATCGCTGTTCCTTCTCTCCTCCTTCCTCCTCCCCATCGCTGTTCCTTCTCTCCTCTCCTTCCGTCTTTCATCGCTGTTTCCTTCTTCTCTCCTTCCAATCCCATCGCTGTTCCTTCTCTCTCCTTTCCCGTCTCCCATCGCTGTTCCTTTCTCTCTCCTCCATCATCCCATCGTCTGTTCCTTCTCTCTCCTTCCGCTCCCATCGCTGTCCTTCCTCTTCGCTCTCCTTCCGTCTTTCACATCGCTGTTCCTTCTCTCTCCTTCCGTCTCCCATCGTGTTCCTCTCTTCCTCCATCCTCCCGCGCTGTTCCTTCTCGTCTCCTTCCTCTCTCCTCCTCCCCACAAAAAGCAACAAACAACAAACATCGCTGTTCCGTCTCTCTCCTTTCCTTCCGTCTCCATCGCTGTTCCTTCTCCTCTCTCCTTTCCTTCCGTCGCCCATCGCTTTTCCTTCTTCTCTCCTTCCATCCTCCCATCCTCGCTGTTCTCTCTCTCCTTCCGTCTCCATCGCTGTCCTTCTTCTCTCCGTCCATCGCCCAAGCGCTGTTCCATTCTCTCCTCTCCTTCCGTCTTTCATCGCTGTTCCTCTCTCTCTTTCCGTCTCCCATCCTGTTTCCCGTCTCTCCCCTTCCTCTCCCATCGCTGTTCCTTCTCTCTCCTTTTCCGTCTCCCATCGCTGTTTCCTTCTCTCTCCTTCCGTCTCCCATCGCTGTTCCTTCTCTCTCCTTCCCGGCTTTCACACATCGCTGTTCCTTCTCTTCCTTCTAATTTCCTATTAGAGGAGGAACAACACATTCTGTGTCTGTGCACTGCGGCTCCCTGCCGCACAGTTAGATATGGGAAGGCAATTGTCTATGGTTCAAAGCCAATCCAGATCTGCAAAATACTTAGCAAGAAATACAACGAGACGGAACAGTACATTGGGTGAGTTGTGGTGGCCATTTTCTGATGGAACTGTTGTTTACTTTCCAGTATTTTGCATTTTCCCCCAGCATTCCATTCCGGCAAAACTTTCATCAACTTTACTTCTGTTTATTTCCAAGATCTACTTCCTTTCCTAATTGGGCACCATCACTACTTCCTTTCCTTATGGGCCCATCAATCTACTTCCTTTCCTTATTGGGCACCATCATCTCTTCCTTATCCTTATTGGGACCATCATCTCTTCTTCCTTTCCTTATTGGGGTCACCATCAATCTACAGTCCCCCCCCTTTCCTTATTGGGCACCATCATCACTCCTTTCCATTATTGGGTGGCACCTCATCTACTTCCTTCTCTTTGGGGCGCCATCATCTACTTCCTTGTTCCTATGGGCACCATCATCTACTTTCTTCCTTATTTGGGCACCATCATCTACTTCCTTTCTTTCCCTTATTGGGCACCATCCATTCTACTTCCTTTCCTTATTGGGCCCATCACTACTTCCTTTCCTTATTGGGCACCATCATCTCTACTTCCTTTTCCTTATTGGCACCATCATCTATTCCTTCTTTATTGGGCACCATCATCTAACGTTCTTTCCTTATTGGCACCATCATCTACTTCCTTTCCTTTTGGTTCACCATCATCTAGTTCCTTCCTTAGTGGGTCACCATCTCTACTTCCCTTTCCTTATTGGGGCCCCATCATCTACTTCCTTTCCTTATTGGCACCATCATCTACTTCCTTTCCTTATTGGTCACCATCATCTACTTCCTTTCCTTATTGGGCACCATCATCTACTCCCTTTCCTTATTGGGCACCATCATCTACTTCCTCTTCTCAATGAGCACCATCACTACTTCCTCTTCTCCGTAAGAATACACTATTTCCTCTGAACATATTCTGATTGGGCTCCCCCCATCCAGTGCAAATTCTGTAAACTCATCTCCTGAATAGGATGGCCGTTCGCGGACCGAACCCGGATCCGCCGTGGATTTTATTCATTCGGCGAACGGCGGATTTTTCCAGATTTTTCAACATTCATCCGAACCTGCGGTTTTCAGTTTTTCGGAAATTTTTCAAAATTACGTATTTTCTTTTTCTTTTTTAAATGGGTCCTCGGCACCTCGCAAAGATGTTTGGAATTTTTCTAATTTAGTTCCAAAATTTCGCGGATCCTCCGAGCGACGGATTTTGCGAAGTTGGGCATCTCTCTCCTGAAGTCACTTTGTCCTTTGCTTTTGTAAATGATGCCTACTGCCCTACTTAATAGTCCTCTCCATCTGAATCCTGCAGATATTTAGGCCTATGTATAAAAGTTCTTATCGTTTTAAAATGGTGCGAATATGCTAATGACCATTTGAAAGCTACATCTGATTGGTTGGAACAAAACCAGCAACCATTTTTACAATATGACCTTTGATTACTAGCTAGGCCCCTGATAGTTTTTTGAATGAACAGACAGTTTCATCTTGTCCTACCAAGTGATCTGGCCCCGGTTTACCTCTTACTACAGCTAATGAGTACGGACAGAACCATCACCTACATAGCCGCATGTAATTTATAAACCAGACTCTCTGTCCTTCAACTGTTGACGTCTCTCATACACTGATCACCAATCTAGGCTTTCTCCCTCTGTCTGTCGTGGACTTAGTAATCTATATGTTTTTCTCGGGGAGGAAACATCCTGGTGTTTGATATTTCTTTGAGGCTTTAAACTATGGATGATTTTGATCAGAATAAAGCATATTAGGTTGCCGGACGTTCTGGGTAGGTCTTATGTCGCTTCTTTATGTCAGTGCTTTATTGGGACCCATTGTCAGGAAGCCAGTGTGCCAATTCTTCCCCGTTGTACTACTGATTTATCCTTTATTTCTTTTTGCACTCCAGGTGACTCGCGACAGATGGTCTGTTCATTGTAGCCAGTAATCCTCACTAAAGCCTGGAGATCTTGATTTTCTCTATGAGGTGACGTTTTCCCCATCTCCCCTGTTCCCATTGACTTATAGACTGTTTGTGAGCATGGAGTGAGCATGGAGTGAGCATGGGTGGAGCCATGGTTGTGAGCTGGTGTGAGCATGGAGTGAGCATGGAGTGAGCCTGAAAGTGAGCATGGAGTGAGCATGAAGTGAGCTGAAGTGAGCATGGAGTGAGCATGGAGTGACATGGGAGTGATCAATGAAGTTATCTGGAGTGAAGCATGGGTGAGCATGAGTGAGCATGTAGGTGAGCATGAGTGAGCATGGAGTGATCATTGAGTGAGCATGAATTGAGCATGAAGTGAGCATGGAGTAACAATGAAGTTCGCATGAAGTGATCATGGAGTGAGCATGGAGTGATGCATGACGTGAGCATAGGGAGTGAACATGAAGTGAGCTGGAGTGAGCAATGGAGTGACAGCATGAGTGAGCATGGAGTGAGCATGGAGTGAAGCATAGAAGTGACATGGAGTGAGCATGGTGGTGGCGCAATGGAGTGAGCATGAATGAGCATGGATTGAGCATGGAGTGAGCCATGAAGTGGCATGAGTGAGCATGGAGTGTAATTTTTATTTTCACAATCACATGGCACCCTTGCTTAACGAGACAATACAATGGATAGGACCCTGTACCCCTTAGACCAAAGGTGTAAAATCAGTTCCAAATGTTGAGTGCTCCAAGCACTGTACACATATACAAATAAATCTAGATGATAACACCGGTGGCCCGGCGTACTTCATCCATTAATATTTGCTTCTTGAGAATGTAAGGTAAGGGTTTTAAACTCTGCACAGTAGTGGGGGAGAATGTAGTTTTTGGGGGTGACATGCCTTTAAGTAAACCTAACTTCCTCCAGAGTTATTATACCCTGAATTACTTTATTACCCACCCTTGTATCTGCAACCTGGCCAATGGGAACATGCACTTCTGCAATGTGCATCTTCTGATTGACCACTCCCCATGCTGAAGAGAGGTCTTGTGACTAGCAAGCCCGTTTCATAACGTTTGGAAAGTTAATGGAGATCTAAGGAAGACCCAGGGTGAGGCCCAATGTTTAGGACTACACCTGGCTACTTAGGTTCTTTATTCTGTCTCCCCTGTTATGCTACACAGATGACAGCTTTAGGTCCCCATGTGGTCCTCACTGTGCGCACTTTGTCTTAATGCAGGTCTCAAAGAGAAGATATTTGCTACTTGAGAAAAAATAGATCACCAATGCGAGAGAGTGACATACTGTAAGTACCAAACAGAGATGATCCCAAGAGAAGCAAGCCACTGATAATGACGTTACCCACTGGTGCCCCCCGAATGTCACCGCCCAAATGAAGTTGACATGACCCAGTGTCTAGATAAGGTGCGGTAGTGTAGCGCTAATACTCTGCCCAGCCAATGAGAAATTAGACAACAATATTGTGGTTCGGAGCTGCGTTTTAAGGGAAATGGCATAGCATTAAGGATGAAATAGTTACTGGTTGTTGGATAAAAATGGGTTCCCACAGCAGCCTTTTTCATGGCTTAAAGGGGATGTTCTAACCCCCGTTTTTTAGCATCGTTGAGGAACTAGGTAAATGAGCTTAGTAAAGAACTTACTGTGGATCACTCCGTTGCGTCTTCTCATTGGCAGTCTCCACGCATCCACGCTCCCTTGCACTGCGTGCTGAATTGTTCATCTGAACTGAAAAAAACAATAGGTCAAAAATGAGTGGACTAATACCCTTTAAGGGCATGTCCACCCCCAAAGCTTATCTATATTTGTATTAAAGAACCCCCCCCAAACCCCATTTGTTATACCTTACCTATTCCTTAGGTCGTTACAGATCCCGATCCCTTGCTTGGCACTTCTCCTTCATCTGCAGCTTTCAGGGTGGTCCATCAGTTTAAAAGCTGCAATGGGGGATGTCATGGGCCATGGCCGACGGCCATTAACCAGAATCCTCTTTTGCTGCAGACTTGGACCTAATCCGATACGGAACCCCCCTCGGTTCTCTAAATCCGAATGATCTGTCCGATCGTCCTGAATTTTCCGGATTTTCTATAATTATCGAACGTTTCTAGTATTAATAAAAAATAGACTCGATTTATTTTCTGGTGTGTCGACGGTCCAAGCTATTTTCACAAAAAAAAAAAAAAATAAATCCAAAATAGCGTAAACATTCGTAATAATCGAAAATTCATCCCGTTTTCGGATTTTCGGGATCTTAGTCAGCGTTTTCCTGAATTCGGGGACTCTGTAATAGGAATGAAACTGGTGAGTTTCAGTCCATTTCTTACTTCACCAAAGCAGCATGAGGTGGGTGAAACCTGACCATAGGGATTGGGATTCTGTTCCTAAGAGAATAAGTACGTTAAGTTAGCAAATTTAAGGTTTAGGGGGGGCTAATATAGATATAAAATCTATAATTGGGGTTAACTTGTCTTTTATAAGGCAGGGGAAGGATGTATACATTATAACCTTATTTAAAAAAAGGACTATAATAACGATTATGCAGGTAAGTGTAGGGGATGGACAATGGAGGAGGTTAGAATAAGGCAATAATGAGTTGGTCAGTTAGCAAAAGGAATATACGACAGGTTTAATTGTACTATTTAGGTGGTGAGTGGCCTGGGGAATACGTCACAGGTGAAGATGTTTGAGTGATAATGGTATTGATGAAAGTTGAAAATGAGGAACATTGAGATGTTAAGTGTTGGCACTAAACAGTATGTAAAGGTTTAAGGAAGATTCTGTCGCAGATAAGTGGTAGACAAAGACTACGAATGATGCTTAGAGAAGACGTAATTGTTGAATAGTGTGTTAATGGGTTAGACATTAGATAAAGGGTTGGATGGAAGATTATTTGCTAGGTAAGTGTCAGGAAATAATTAGGATACGATTAGTTAAGTCTTAGCGGTAGAACTAAATGGAATCAAGGCATAGCAGGTTTAGGTTATCCTCCTTGGACAATGCGGATAGTACAAGGGAGTTCCCCTCAGTCTTCTAGTGCCACCCAGAGCAGTAAAGATCTGTCACAGAAGGAATGTAGGTCCATTAGAACCACTCTAGGGTTATTAGAGGATTATGGAAGAGAAACACAAAAACATTTGAGTAAAAATTCTATATATTTTAATTTGTTTTTTTTCACATTAAATTTCTGGGTCCTGTCGGTAGATATGAATTTTTCAATTGTTTATTTCCATTGGCTTCTCCTGTAAGTCAACGAGGCAACAAAAACGAGTTAGTCATAATATACTCTTAGCGGATTCTCTCTCTAACCTTGCAGTTATCCCCAAACGATATATTCTGGCCATGGTTCTGGATGGAGTTTCTGGTCCTATTCCCAAGTTCCCTTTCTGAGTGTTGGCAAGAAATTGTTCACTTTTGTGAAATGGTGTGAAGTTTGTCCGTGGAACCAATTTCATAAGAAATTTCTATTCATTCACCCAATCTTCCCCTGCTGCCACCCGCATGCATTACATTTTATTCCCTATGATATATAAGTGGCTTTTGCTTTGTTTTGGGGCAGTCATTGTGCTATAGTGATGGCACCGTGTTCGCGGATCCGAACCCGGATCCGCGGCTGATTTCCGTCTTCGTGCACACGATATCGCGAATTTCCGGTGTTCCCGCCTTCCGAACTTTTTTCGAACGCGCGTTTTTTTGAAAATTTCGAAATACTGAGGAATCTCGATTTTCGAGATGTGGGAAAATACGTATTTTTCGAAGAATCCTCGTATTTTCGAGTTTTTTAATTTTTTTTTTATTTTTTCATTGTAATGGGTCCGCACGCGGACTTTTCCTCTTTTCTGAGATTCGCGGATCCTCGAGCGGACTGGATTTTGCGAAGTCGGTACATCTCTAATTGGGCTGTAACTACTGTTAAATTCAGTGACAGTACAGCCCCCGGCAGTTCCCCTCTTTCATGTCACACATGAAATCACTTAACTATGTGTGTGCGTTTACCCGCTTTTTTTGTTAAAAACAAAAAAACAACAACGTTTAACCTTGAAATTATCCAAAACACGTTCTGTAATTAACGGCAAACCGCCACAAACCATCCCCAATACAGGAGTGTGAGGAGAATCTAAACACTAGCCTTTATCTTCTGTATGCTAGGACTTAATTGTTTTATTCATTTGACTTAAAGGCAAGGTTACTGTTCTTTCTTTCTTCTTCTTCTCTACTTATTTAATTTTTTGGACTGTTATCTCCTGCCACAGTCCTCAGCTAGGGACAACAGACGCACATGGCATACATAGGAGGAGAGTCTTATAACCATCTAAGGAATTTACTGTGCGTAGGAAATATTGTTAATGTAGAAATGTAATAAGACGTGTTAAGATAGGAGCAGGTAGACATTGATAAGTGGGAAATTGGAGGAGTTTCCACCAGGGATACCCACCCTGGCCATATGTGGTGGCAGGACTAGAAGTGCCCCGTTCTCTGACTGGCAATGGGAATAGCTGCAAAAAGGTTTTTGTCAGGCTGCTATTTAGACGTCACTGTTACACTGTACATAGTAAGGGGGTGACATAAGTAGAGTAACATTATAATAAACTACTATTCTCCCTCTTTAAAGGCACGGTAAGGCCTCAATTTGGAATAGCGGTGGCAGTTGTGTAATCCCATATACAAAAGGGACATCTTGGAAATTGAGGCATTCAGAGAATGTCAACTAATTAATAGTGGGGGGAGATGGAGGGGCTTTAATATGCCGGCAGAATTAGACAAGTTATAACTAAATTAATAAAGGGAAGGAGGGGCCTTGAATATGCAAGGCAGATTAGACAAGTTAGGGTGTTACCCATTGGAGAAGCACCGATTGCGTCTGGATATGTTCAACTTTATCAAATATATTAATAGCCATACAATGAACAAAGATGAGAATACATATAGCCCCATACCATGCATTCCATTTGCATGCAGAAGGGATAAAGGTTGGACGAGATGGACGTATTTCTTATACAACCCCCATCTCGAGTTACTATGTAACTGTTATACAGACATTATGGGTAGGGTATAAAGGTTGGACTAGACTGACGTATTTTCTTTTACAACCCCCAATACTATTTACTAGTACCTGTATACAGACATTAGGGTAGGGTATAAGGTTTGGACTAATGGACGTATGTCTTTAATACAACCTCCAATACTATGTTACTATGTATGTTTTAACAGACATTGGGTAGGGTATAAAGGTTGGACTATAATGGCCGTACGTCTTTATCACCTCCATACTCTGTTAACTGTGTAAACTGTTTACAGACATTATGGTATCGTTATAAGGTTGGTACTAGATGGGACGTTATTGTCTTTATACAACGCACAATACTATGTTACTATGTAACTGTTTATACAGACATTATGGGGTAGGGTATAAAGGTGGACTAGATGAACGTATGTCTTTATACAACCTCCAATACTATGTTTACTATTTAACTGTTATACAGCCATTCATGGTAGGGTATAAAGGTTTGGACTAGATGAACGTAGTCCTTTTACAACCTTCTATACCTATGTTACTATGTACTGTTTATACAGACTTATGGGTAGGGGTATAAAGGTTTGGACTAGATGAACGTTATGTCTTTAATAACCCCGTCTATACTATGGTTACTATTAACTGTTATACAGACCGTATGGGTAGGTTATAAGTTGGACTAGATGAACGTAATGCTTTATACAACGCTCTAATACATGTTCTAGTAGCTGTTATACAGACATTATGGGTAGGGAAAAGGTTGGACTAGATGGATGTATGGTCTTTATTCAACTCCAATACTATGTTACTCCTATGTACGGTCATACAACATTATGGGTAGGTTATAAAGTTGGCTAGATAGACGTATGTCTTTATACAACCTCCAATACTATGTTATATGTTAACTGTTAACAGACATTATGGGTAGGTATAAAGGTTGGACTAGACGGACGTATGTCTTTTATACACCTCCAATCCGATGTTACTATGTACTGTTATACGACATTAATGGTAGTGTATAAAGGTTGGACTAGACGGAACGTATGTCTTTATACAACTCCATACTAGTTAATATGTAACTGTTATAACAGACTTTGGGTAGTGTATAAAGGGTCGGACATACGGGACGTATGTCTTTATACAACCTCCAATACTATGTTACTAGTAACGTTATACAGCAACATTCTGGGTAGGTATAAGGTTGGACTAGATGGACGTATGTCTTTATACACCTCCAATACTATGTTACTATGTACTGTTATAACAGACATTAATGGGTAGGGTATAAAGGTTTGGACTAGATTGGACGTATGTCCTTTAATACAAACTCCAATACTATGTTACTATGTAACTGTTATACATACATTATGGTAGGGGTATAAAAGTTGGCCTAGACGACCGTATGTCTTTAGCCAAACTCCAATACTATGTTACTATTTAACTGTTTATCACAGACTTATGGGTAGTGTATAAAGGTTGACTAGACGGACGTATGTCTTTATACACCTCCAATACTTGTTACTATGTAACTGTTATACAGACATTATGGTAGGGTAAATAAAGGTTGGACTAGATGACGTATGTCCTTTATCCAACCTCCACATACTAGGTTACTATGTCACTGTTATACAGACATATGGGTAGGGTATACAGGTTGGACTATATGGACGTATGTCTTTATACAACCTCCAATACTATGTACTAATGTAACTGTTATACAGACATTTATGGTGTAGGGTATAAAGGTTGGACTAGATGGACGTATTCTTTATACAACCTCCAATACTATGTTACTATGTAACCTGTTATCCAGAATTATGTTAGGGTATAAGGTTGGACGAGATGGACGTATGTCTTTATACAACCTCAATGCTATGTTACTATGTAACTGTATCATACATTATGGGTAGGGTATAAAGGTTGGACTAGATGGACGTATGTCTTTTATACAACCTCCAATACATGTTACTAGTAACTGTTTATACACGACATTATGGTAGGGTATAAAGGTTGGACTAGAGTACGTATGTCTTTTATACAACCTCCAATCCTATGTATACTATGTAACTGTTTAATACAGACATTATGGGTAGGGGTATAAAGGTTGGACTAGAATGGACGTAATTCTTTATACAACCTCCACACTGTTACTATGTACTGTTAGACAGAATTATGGGTAGGTGTAATAGGTGGATAGATGGACGTAGGTCTTTATACAACCTCCAATACTATGTTTACTATGTAACGTTATACAGACATTAATGGGTAGGGTATAAGGTTGGACTAGCTGGACGTATGTCCTTATAACAACCTCCAATACTGTGGTACTCTGTAACTGTTATACAGGACATTATGGGTAGGGTATAAAGGTTGACTAGACGGATTATGCATTATAAACCTCCTATACTATGTTACTATGTAACTTTTATACAGACATTATGTAGGGTATAAAGGGGGTTGACTAGCCGACGTATGTCCTTTATAGGAAGGCGTCAGAACCTCCATACTCATGTTACTATGTAACTGTTATACAGACATTATGGGTAGGGTATAAGGGTGGACATAGAGGACGATGTCTTTAACACCTCCATACTATGTTAACTAATGTAACTTGTTATCAGACATTATGGTAGGGTATAAAGGTTGGACTAGATGGACGTATGTCTTTAACAACCTCCAATATTATGTTCTATGTAACTGTTTAACAGACATTATGGGTAGGTCTAAAGGTTGGACTATATGGACTATTTCTTTATCAACCTCCAATCCTATGTTACTATGTACTGTTATACAGACATTATGGGTAGGGTATAAAGGTTGGACTTGGATGGACGTTGTTCTTTATACAACCTCCAATACTAATGTTACAATGCAACTGTTTACGACATTAATGGGTAAGGGTAATAAAGGTAAACTGGATGGACTTATTTCCTTTATACACCCTCCAATACTTTGTTACTAGTCACTGTTAACAGACATTATGGGTAGGGTATAGGTTGGACTAGATGGACTTATGTCTTTTTATGACAACCTCCCATCGATGTTCTATGTGTAAGGTTATACACACATATGGGTATGGTATAAAGTGGACTAGATGGATGTATGTCCCTTATAAATTCTCCAATGTATGTACTATGTAACTGTTTATATAGAACATTATGGTAGGGTAAATAAAGGTTGGCCTAGATGAACGTATGTCTTTATACAACCTCCAATACATTATGTTACTATGTAACTGTTATACTACATTATGGTAGGGTAAAAAGGTTGACTAGATGGGCCGAATGTCTTTATACTACTCCAATACTATGTTCCTATGTACTGTTATACGACCTTATGGTAGGGTATAAGGGTTGGACTAAGATGGACGTAATGTCTTTATACAACCTCCAATCCTAGGTTACTATGAACTGTTATACAGACATTATGGTAGGGTGTAAAGGTTGGGCTAGATGGACGTAATGTCTTTATACAACCTCCAATAACTAATGTTACTATGTAACTGTTATACAGACATTATGGGTAGGGTATAAAGGTTGGACTAGAAGACGACGTAATTCTTTATCAAACCTCCATACTATGTTACATATGTAGACTGTTATACAGACATTATGGTAGTGTAGAAAAGGTTGGACTAGATGGAACCGTATGTCTTTAACAACCTCCAATACTATGTGCTATGTAACTGTTAGAAACAGACATTATGGGTAGGGTTAAAGGTTGGACTAGATGGACGTATGTCTTTATACAACCTGCGCAATATTATGTTTACTCTGTAACTGTTATCACAGACCTTATGGGGTAGGGTATAAAGGTTGGCTAGATGGACGTATTTCTTATAACAACCTCCAATACTATGTTACTAATGTAACTGTTATACAGACTTATGGGTAGGGTATAAAGGTTGGACTGGATGGACGTATGTCTTATACAACCATCCAATACTATGTTTTACAATGCAACTGTTATACAGCCATATGGTAGGGGTATAAGGTAGAAACTGGATGGACTTATGTCCTTTATACAACCTCCATACTTTGTTACTACGTAACTGTGATACAGACATTATGGTAGGGTATAAGGGTTGGCTAGATGGAACTTATGTCTTTATCCACCCTCCAATACTATGATTAACTATGTACTGTTATACAAACATTATGGGTAGGGTATAAAGTTGGACTATATGGATGTAATTCTTATCCAACCTCCAATATTATGTTACTATGTACCTGTTATACAGACCATTATGGGTAGGGTTTATAAAGGTTGGACTAGATGGACGTATGTCTTTATACAACATCCAATACTATGTTACTATTAACTGTTATACCGACATTATGGGTAGGGTCTAAGGTTGGACTGGATGCTCGTATGTCTTTATACCTACCCATAATGTCTTTCATAACAGTTGCATTGTAACATAGTATTGGAGTTTGTATAAAGAACATACGTCCATCCAGTCCACCTTATACCCGACATAATGTCTGTATAACAGTACATAGTAACAAGTATTGGAGGTTTTATAAAGACATAATTCATCCAGTTCTACCTTTATACCTACCCATAATGTCTGTATAACATTGCATTGTAACATAGTATTTGGAGGTTAGTATAAAGGTAGAACTGATGGACTTATGTCTTTATACAACCTCCAATACTTTGTTACTATGTAACCTGTTTTTACCGACATTATGGGTAGGGGTCTAAAGGTTGGACTAGATGGACGTATGTCTTTATACACCCTCCAATACTATGTTACTATGTAACTGTTAACAACATTATTGGTAGGGTATAAAGTTGGACTAGATGGGCTGTATGTCTTTATATATCTCCATATTATGTTACTATGTAACTGTTATATAGACATTATGGGTGGGTATAAAGTTTGGACAGATGAACGTATGTCTTTATACAAACCTCACTACTATGTTTTCCTATGTAACTGTGTTATACGACATTATGGGTAGGGTATAAAGTTGGACTAGGTGGACGTATGTCTTTATACAACCTCCAATACTATGTTACTGTAACTGTTTATACAGACATTATGGGTAACGTAAAAGGTTGGACTAGATGGAAGTATGTCTTTATACAACCTCCAATACTATTTTACTATGTTAACTGTTATTCAGACATTTATGGGTAGGGTGTAAGTTTGGACTAGATGGACGTATGTCTTTATACAACCTCCAATACTATGTTACTATGTACTGTTATAACAGACATTTATGGTAGGGTATAAAGTTTGGACTAGATGGACCTAAATTATTTTATTTTAAATTATAAAATTCTTTATATTATCCAACCGCCAATACTATGTTAACTATGTAACGGTTATACAGACATTATGGGTAGGGTATAAAGGTTGGACTAGATGGACGTATTCCTTTAAACAACCTCCAATACTATGTTACTATGTAACTGTTCTACAGACATTATTGGTAGGGTATAAAGGTGGACTAGATGGACGTATGTCGTTATACAACCTCCAATATTTATGTTTACTATGTAATGTTATACAGACATTAGTGGTAGGGTATAAAGGTTGGACTAGAACGGCGTTATGTCTTTATACAACCTCCAATAACTTGTTACTATGTAACTGTTATACGACATTAGGGTAGGGTATAAAGGTTTGGACTGGATTGAGTATGTCTTTATACAACCTCCAATACTTATGTTACATGCAACTGTTTACGACATTATGGTAGGTATAAAGGTTGGACTAGATGGACGTATGTCTTTATACAACCTCCAATATTATGTTACTAGGTAACTGTTATACAACCATTATGGTAAGGGTGAAGGTTGGACTAGATGGCGTATGTCTTTATACAACCTCCATACTTTTGTTACGATGTAACTGTTTTATACAGACATTATGGGTAGGTATAAAGTTGGACTAGATGGACGGATGTCTTTATCAACCTCCAATACCTATGTTACTATGTAACTGTTAAACAAACATTATGGGTAGGGTATAAAGGTGGGACTAGATGGGATGTATGTCCCTTATATAATCTCCAATAGTCATGTATATGTAACTGTTTTAGACATTCTGGGTATGGTCTAAAGGTTGGACTAGATGGACGTATGTCTTCTACAACCTCCATACTATGTTACTATGTACGGTTTAACAGAACATTATGGGTAGGGTGTAAAAGTTGGACTATATGGGACGTATGTCCTTATACAACCTCCAATACTATTTTACTATGTAACTGTTTTATACCGATTATGGTAGGGTATAAGGTTGGACTAGATGGACGTAATGTCTTTATACAACCTCAATACTAGGTACTATGTAACTGTTATACAGACATTATGGGTAGGGTGTACAGGGTTGGACAGAGATGGACGATGTCTTTATTACAACCTCCAATACTATGTTACTATGTAACTGTTATACAACTTTGGGTAGGTATAAAGGTGGACAACTAACGGGACGTATGCTTTATACACCGCCTATACTATGTTAAGGCTATGGTAACTGTTATACAGACCTTATGTGTAGGTAATAAAGGTTAGAACTGGATGGACGTATTCTTTATAATCCTTCCAATACTTTTGTACTATGTACTGTTATACAGACAATAATGGGTCGAGTATAAAGTGGGACTAGATGGACGTATGTCTTTAATACAACCTCCAATACTATGTTACAATGCAAACTGTTATACAGACATTATGGGAGGGATAAGGTAGACTGAGGACTTATGTCTTTATACAACCTCCAATACTTTGTTACTCTGTAACTGTTTATACAGACATTATGGGTAGGGTATAAAGGTTGGACTAATGGCCGTATGTCTTTAAACAACCTCCAATCTATTTACTATTAACTTTTATACAACATTTGGTAGGGTTATAAAGGTTGGACTAGATGGATGTATGTCTTTATATAATCTCCAATAGGTATGTTACTATGTACCTGTTCTATAGACAGTATGGTACGGTAATAGCAGGTTGGACTAGATGGACGTCTGTCTTTATACACGCTCAATACTATGTTACTATGTCCTTGTTATACAGACATTATGGTAGGGTTAAAGGTTGACTAATGGACGTATGCCTTTATACCACCTCCAATACTATTTTACTATGTAACTGTTATATCAGACATTATGGTAGGTTCTAAAGGTTGGCTGGAATGGACGTATTCCTTATACAACCTCCAATACTATGTTACTATGAACTGTTATACGACATTCATGGTTAGGGTAAAAGGTTGTACTAGATGGACGTAGTCTTTTATACAACCTCCAATCCTATGTTACTAATGTAACTGTTATACAGACATTATGGGAGGGTTAAAGGTTGACTATATGACGTATTTCTTTATACAAACCTCAACACTGTTACTATGTACCGTTAGACAGACATTATGGGTAGGGTATTAAAGGTTTTGACTAGATGTACGTGTCTTTAGACAACCTCCAATACTATGTTAATCTATGTAACTGTTATACATACAATTATGGTAGGGTATAAGGTTGGACGAGATGTACGTATGTCCTTATACAACCTCCAATAGTTGTTACTTATTACTGTTATAACAGAATTATGGGTAGGGTATAAAGGTTGGGGACTAGACGGATGTATGTCTTTATACAACCTCCTATACTATGTTACTATGTAACTGTATACAGACATTATGGGTAGGGTATAAAGGGTTGGACTAGATGGCCGTATGTCTTATCAACCTCCAATACTATGTTTACTTGTAACTGTTATACCGACATTAGGGTAGGGTATCAAGGTTGGACTATGGACTTATGTCTTTCAACACCTCCAATACTAATTTTACTATGTAACTGTTTATACAGACATTATGGGTAGGGTATAAAGGTTGGACTAGATGGACGTATGTCTTTATACAACCTCCATATTATGTTCATGTAACTGTTATACCAGACATTATGGGTAGGGTAAAAGGTTTGGACTATATGGACGTATTTCGTTATACAACCTCCAATACTATGTTACTATGTAACTGTTTATACTACATTATGGGTAGGTATAAAGGTTGGACTGGAATGGAGTTGTCTTTATACAACCTCCAATACTATGTTACAATGCAACTGTTATTACAGACTTATATGGTAGGGTTAAGGTAGAACTGTGATGGACTTATGTCTTTATACAACCTCTCAATATGACTTTGTTACTATGTAACTGTTATCAGAAATTATGGGTAGGGTAAAATACAGGTTGACTAAGATGGACGTCATGTCTTTATAAACCTCCAATACTATTTTACTATGTAACTGTTATACACATTATGGTATGGTATAAAGGTTGGACTAGATGGATTATGTCTTTTATATAATCTCCAATAGGATGTTACTATGTAACTGTTATATAGACATTATGGGTAGGTTAAATTTTGGACAGATGAATCGTATTTCTTTATCAACCTCCCCAATACTATGTTACTTGTAAACTGTTTACAACATTATGGGTGGGTCTAAAAGGAAGGTTGGACTAGATGGACTTATGTCTTTATACAACCTCCAATACCTATGTTACTATGTAACTGTTATACAGACCATTATGGGTAGGGTATAAAGGTTGGACCTGATTGACGTATGCTTTTATATCACCCTCCAATACTATGTTACTAGGTAACTGTTTACAGACATTATGGGGAGGGTGTAAAGGTTGGACTAGATGGCGTACTTCTTATACAACCTCCAATACTTGTATATTTACTGTTATATCAGACATTCTGGGTAGGGTATAAAGGTTGGACTATAACGGACGTATGTCTTTATACAACCTCCATACATGTTTACTATGTAACTGTTATACGACATTCTGGTAGGGTATAAAGGTTGGACTAGATGGACGTATGTCTTTAAACAACCCTCCACTACTAATGTTCCTTATGTAACTGTATACAGACATTATGGTAGGGTATAAAGGTTGGACTAGATGTACGTATGTCGTTATACCACCTCCAATATTATGTTCTATGTAAACTGTTACTACAGACTTATGGGTAGGTATAAAAGGGAGGTTGACTAGTGGACGTATGTCTTTATAACCTCCATACGATGTTACTATTTAACTTTTTCCAGTACATTATGGGTAGGGATAAAAGGTTGGCTGGATGGACGTATGTTCCTTTATACAACCCTCGCAATACTATGTTACAATGCAAACTGTTATACGACATGATGGGTAGGGTATAAAGGTAGGAACTGGATGGACTTTGTCTTTATACAACCCCCAATACTTGTTACTCTACTTACCTGTTTATACAGACATATGGGTAGGGTATAAGGGTTGGACTAGATGGACGATGTCTGTTATACACCTCCACTACTATGTTACTATGTAAACTGTTATACAAACATTATGGGTAGGGTTATAAAGTTGGACTAAGGCTGTATGTCTTTAAAATACAACCTCCAATATTATGTTACTATGTAAACTGTTTTATACGACATTTGGGTAGGGTATAAGGTTGGACTAGATGGACGTATGTCTTAAGACAACCCCCATACTAATGTTACTATTAACTGTTATCCAGACAAATGTATGGGTTGAGGGTATAAAGGTTGGACGGATGGACGTAGTTCTTATATATTACACTCCAATCCTTGTTTACTTGTAACTGTTATACAGACATTAGGGTAGGGTATAAAGGTTGGACTGGATGGACGTATGTCTTTAGACCACCTCCCAATACTATGTTACAATGCAACTGTTTATACAGACATTATGGTAGGGTATAAGGTAGAACTGGAAGTGGACTTATGCTTTCACAACCTCCAATACTGTGTTACGATTACTGTTATATACAGACATTATGGTTAGGGGTATAAAGGTTGACTATATGGACGTAGTCTTTATACACCTCCAATACCTATTACTATGTAACTGGGGGTGGGGGAGTTTATCCAAACATTATGGGTAGGGTATAAGGTTGACTAATGGATGTATGTCTTTATATATCTCCAATAGTATGTTACTATGTAACTGTTATTAGACATTATTGGTAAGGGTAGAAAGGTGGACTAGATGAACGTATCTTTATACACCTCCAATACTATGTTACTATGTAACTGTTATCAGACATTATGGGTAGGGTAATAAAGGTTGGACTAGGTGGACGTATGCTTTATACCACCTCCAATACTATGTTACTATGTAACTGTTTACTACATTATGGGTAAGGTCTAAAGGTTGGACTTATGGAATTATGGTCTGTATACAACCTCCAATACGATGTTACTATTAACTGTTATACAGACATTATGGGTAGGGGTAAGGTGGACTAGATGGAGTAACGATGTCCTTTATCACAACCTCCAATACTATTTTTACTATTAACTGTTATACCAGACATTATGGTAGGGTATAAAAGGTTGGACAGACGGACGTATGTCTTATACAACCTCCAATACTATGTTACTATGTAACTTTTATACAACATTATGGGTAGGGTTATAAAGGTTGGAACTAGATGGACGTAGGTCTTTCAAACACCCAATACTATGGGTCCTATGTAACTGTTAGACAACATTATGGGTAGGGTATAAAGGTGTACTAGATGGACGTATGTCTTTATCAACCTCCAATATTATGTTACTGGGGGATGTAACTGTTATACAGACATTATGGGTAGGGTATAAAGGTTGGACTAGACGACTATGTCTTTAGACAACCACCAATACTATTCCTACTATGTAACTGTTATACAGACATATTGTAGGGTAAAAGGTTGGACTGGATGGATGATGTCTTTATACACCCCCATACTATGTTACAATGCAACTTTATACAGACATTTATGGGTAGGTCTCTCCTTCCGTCTCCCATCGCTGTTCCTTCTCTCTCCTTCCATCTCCCATCGCTGTTCCTTCTCTCTCCTTCCGTCTTTCATCGCTGTTCCTTCTCTCTCCTTCCGTCTCCCATCGCTGTTCCTTCTCTCTCCTTCCGTCTCCCATCGATGTTCCTTCTCTCTCCTTCCGTCTTTCATCGCTGTTCCTTCTCTCTCCTTCCATCTCCCATCGCTGTTCCTTCTCTCTCCTTCCGTCTCCCATCGCTGTTCCTTCTCTCTCCTTCCGTCTTTCATCGCTGTTCCTTCTCTTCCTTCTAGATTTCCTAGTAGAGGAGGACAACACATTCTGTGTATGTGACACTCCCTGCCGCACAGTGAGATATGGGAAGGAATTGTCTATGGTTAAAATCCCAAGCAAAGCATCTGCAAAATACTTAGCCAAGAAATACAACAAGACGGAACAGTACATTGGGTGAGTTGTGGCCATTTTCTGATGGAACTGGTTGTTACTTCCAGTTATTTTGCATTTTCCCCCAGCATTCCATTCCTGCAAAACTTTCAACTTTACTTCTGTTTATTTCCAAGATCTACTTCCTTTCCTTATTGGGCACCATCATCTACTTCCTTTCCTTCAGCGGGTAGGACACTGACGCACCAGACCAGGAGGAGGGGAACTTCTTTATTTACAGCCACTGAACTGCCCCAATGTTAGGCCCATAGTTGAGTGGCGAACTGGACAATTATTGGTCCCATTTGAGTTAGACCATTGGTGCCCAAGCAAGACAAGTTTCAGCGTGATTTGCCCAGAAAGTTACATGAGAAGTAATTTAGAGAGCAGTATCTGCCTTCAGTAGTCATGTGCGTTACATGATCCCTGGAAAACCTTTTACATGTCAAGTTTTACTAGGCTAAATAAACATTGTAATGAGATTATATGTTATACATGCTATCCATCATCCCCAGGCTGATTCAGGGTTGCGCCCATAGAGCGGTGGTGTATTATAGATGCCGTAATCTAGATCTTACAGGGTTTGTGGCCTACCAGAGAGCAGCTAAGCCCGAGATGAGACATGGCCATATTTTAAAGGGAAACCGATGTTAGCCGCCAGGAAAACTGCACGCCACATCGCCAGCAGTGATAATAGCCGACAATCACCGTAATTTATATCAGAAAACTGTCATCGCCATAATGTGCCCTATCGCAGGGCTGCCGCAGTGTGCTGCCCAATAATTTCAAGTCCCTTTGTGGCGATATACTGCACTAAGCGCAATGCGACTAAGTACAGTTTCACCAGCGAGGGATTTACTTTCCGAGTGATCGCTACAGAATAGGAGGGGCTTCTCGTGAAGCCCGGGTCGCCAGCCAGGTTGGTCGCAACCGACCGACTTCAGCGGGCGCCCACCCCCGCCCATCCCAGCAGCCCACTCCAGGCCACCCGCCCCACCTGATCGCGGGGAGATGGGCAGAGATCTGCTGGGGGGGGTGCGAAGGAGACCTCCAGAACGGGGGGCCATTGAGAAGGCACCTTTTGTGGCTTAGGGCACGCTCCCGCAGCTCAAGACTGGGATCCCCCTCCCCGGCCTATATAAGCAGCATTTGCGCTATCTTGAGAAGGGACCTTTAGCCCTGCGACGAAGGGCCTCCTTTTGAGGCTATAAAGCACGGACCATATATAGCTGAAAAAAAACACATCTAGCCCCTGCAAAAGTTAAATTCATAGTAGCTCTGCTGCCTGCCCTTCTTATCTATCTCTGTCAGTGACATCATAGTTTAACCATGGGTGCTCAGACTCGGAGCATGCAATCCCCCCTTCCCACTTCCCCCTGGTACCTCCTCCATGTCTAACTCCCAATACCCGACAAGCTTTTCATGGGCGAGTAGGAGCTTAATTAAAAGTCAACATCCTGCAAAACACACCCACACACAGTGGTAGGCCCACCATAGAAAGCCAAGCTGTCCCATGGAGAACGGAGAACGAGATCAGTACAGTTTACGATCTCTCACTTTGCTGACCCATCATCAATCAGATGAAGCTATATTCAAGAAGGGGGGGTCAAGTGCAGACTTATATCTACCATCAAAGCCTATCTCTTCCCCGGCCCGCATTAGATGTTTGTTATCTCATCGTTAATACAGAGCACAGGTCGAGAGGGGCGGGGGATGATCACGTCACAGGGATTTGATTGACAGTTCAAGTAGCGGAGGAGAGGAATGACCCACAAAGCTAGAGGAATGCCAATCACGGATTCTTCATAACTGTGCTTAATCTCGGACTAGAGACGGAGTGGAATGCTGCAAGTGAAGACACTAGGGGAGGATGGGGGCGAATTATAGAACACATGCGAAAAAGAAAGAAAAAAAAAGTTCATTATTGTACCCACTATAGATGCCCTTTAAGGTGTTACCCTGAGCCCCTTAAAAGCCGCCTTATGGCCTGCCAGCGAAGGTACCCCGGCCGGGTGCCGGCCCACCGCCCTCATCGGGTCCGATAGTTGCCCGACGTATGGCCCCCGCGACTGACGCCACCAACCCCAACTGTGCGTAGCCGCATGCCGGAAGGCTCACCGCCCCAATAGATGTAAGTAAAGAAGGGCCGATAGAGGCCAGGCGATGGGGGGTCCAGGCTTGAGCCTGCTGGACACCCCTAAGCCCCAAAAGGCCCTTCTCCCCTGAGTCGGGACCCCCGGGGATGGGGTGGGAGCGGGCCTTGCGGCCAGGTGGACGCCGCCCGCAGGAGGGAGGGGGGAGGCCGTACGCGGAGCCCAGGCGAGGCGGCAGCGCTGAACGCCCGCTGCCACCCCTGCCGCGCGAAAGAGCAACACCCAGCCCACGAGCGCGTGGGCGACAACCCGCCCACGTTTGGTGGCACACCCCTCCCCCGAGCCGATACTGGCCAGCAGATCTTGGCCGATTCGATCCCCTTTTAGCCTGGTGAAAGCTCGTAGAACGGCCGAGATTGGCGCCCCTGCCGGTAAGTATACCGCCGCTTTATAAATAGAAAGCGCGAACATTAACACATCCTTAACTTCTTAGCATCCGTTTCCGACGCCACTTTATAAATAGTGAGTCATCGCTATTACCGTGATGAAAAGGGTGGGAAAAAAATGGCCCCGCATAAAGTACGGCCTTTATAAATATGGCCATAGCTGCTAGTAATCGTGACAGGAGTTGTTTCTCTATTTATTCCCTTTATCCAGTCCTTAAACCTTCTACCCTCCTCAGCTGGTGTTACCTCCCCCGCCCTTCAGCCGGGTGACTGAGCCCTAGATACTGAACCTTGGAATCGCCTCTCTTTAATGATCATACAGTTAATAACAGCTTGTCGCCCATTGATTGTGAGGCCGATACGCTCTTTTGAAAAGTGCAAATGTACGGATGCGTTCACATGCCAGGTAAGAATCAGGATCTACAGTGAAGGATGAAGAATGCCAAACATTCAATGTGCGTCAAAAAATGTCATTCATTTATGATAATCAACTCTCCTTTCCTAGTCTGTTAATGGGGCGTCTGTCTTCACCAATTAATTAGACCACCGAAATTAAATCCTCCAATAAACGGTCACATGAAACACTGCTAGATATCTGTCTCCGTCTGATTATTATTATATCTCCGCTATTAGCATCTCCAATAAAGCTCACTGAAACCACTGTGTTGAGATCTGTCTACGTCTGATATTATATTCCGTATTACATTCCAATAAACGTTC
This sequence comes from Hymenochirus boettgeri, assembly GCA_019447015.1. Classification (NCBI taxonomy): domain Eukaryota; kingdom Metazoa; phylum Chordata; class Amphibia; order Anura; family Pipidae; genus Hymenochirus; species Hymenochirus boettgeri. The sequence goes on along the minus strand of JAACNH010001471.1, from coordinate 27,527 downwards.
ACTGAAACACTGTGCTATCTGTACTCCGTCTGATATGATATCACGTAGTAACATCCTCAATTAAACGTCAGCTGCCAAACACTGTGTATCTGTCTCCGTCTGCATCATGATATATATCACGTATGAATACTACCAAATAAAAGTCACTGAAACACTGCCGTATCGTCTCCGTGCGATATTATATTCCGTAGTCATCTCCAGTAAACGTCACTGATTGAAACTGCGATATCGTCTCCGTCTGAGATTATATTTCCGTATTTACATCTCCACTATAACGTCACTGCAAACACTGCAAGTATCTGCCAGTCTCCGTCTGATATTATAATTCCGTATTACATCTCCAATAAAACGTCACTGAAACACTGCCCCGGTCTATCTGTCTCCGTCTGATTATGATATTAATATCCGTATGTATATACTATCTACAATAAACGTCACTGAAACACTGACGTATCTGTCTCGTTGATATTATATTCAGTATTACCATCTCCAATAAATGTGACTGAAAACACTGCCGTATCCGTCTTCCGTCTGAATTATTCCCTTTTCTCGCTTTCTTTATATTCCGTCTTACATCTCCAATAAACGCACTTGAAACCTGTGCACTGAAACACATGCGCTATCTGTCTCCGTCTGTTGAGATTATCTTCCCGTATTACATCCTCCAATAAACGTCACTGCAAACATGCCGTAATCTGCTCTACCGTCTTGACTGATATTATATTACCGTTATTACATACTCAATATAAAACGCCAACTGAAACACTGAAGTATCTGTCTCCGTCTGATATTTATATTCCGTATATTACACTCCAATAAACGTCACATGAAAACTGCGTATCTGTCTTCATCTGATATTATATTCCGCTATTACACTCCAATAACATCACTGAAACACGTGTATCTAGCAGCTCATCGGAATTATATCTCAGCTGTTACATCTCCATAAACGTTACTGAAACACTGAGGTATCTGTCTTCGTCTAGATATTATATCCTGCTATTACATTCTCCAATAAACGTCACTGCAAACACTGGTATCTGGTATTAGTCTTGCCGTATCTGTCTCCATCTGTATGATATTCCGTATTACTACTCCAATAAACCGTCACTGAAACACCTGCCGTGATCGTCTCCGTCCTGAATATTATATTCCGTATTACATCTCCAATAAACGTCACTGAAACACTGACGTTAATCTGCTCTCCGTCTGGATATTATATTCCATATTACATCTCCAATAACCGTCACTGAAACACTGCGTATCTGTACTCCGTCTGTGAGATATTATATTCCTATTACATCCTCCAATAAAACGTCATGCCAAAACACTGCCGACATATCTGTCTCCATTGATATTATAGTCCGTATTACATCTCCAATAAAGTCACTGAACACTGCGTATCTTGTCTCCGTCTGATATTATTATATTACCGTATTACATCTCCAATAAATGTACACGAAACACTGCGTATCTGTACTTCATTGATTTATATTCCGTATACATCTGCCAATAACGTCACTGAAAACTGTGTATCTCGTCTCGTCTGATTATTATATGCCGTATTATTACATCTCCAATAAACGTTCAATTGAAACACTGCGATCTGTCTACCATCGATATTATATCCGTATTACACTCCAATACCGATCACTGAAACACTGCCGTATCTGTCTTCTCAATCCTGAAATATATAATATTCGCCCTATTACATACTCCAATAAACGTCAAATGAAACATGTATCTGTCTCGTCTGCCATATTATTTCCGTATTACATCTCAAAAACGTCACATGATGAAACACTGTGTAGCTGTACCTCATCTGATCTTATATTCCGCATTACATCTCCAATAAACGTCACGAAACACTGTGTATCTGTCTCCATACTGCTCTTATATTCTGTTATTTAATAACATTACCGCACCCCAAAGCGCTGCAGAAAGAAAATCGTTTATGTTCACCACATTTATAAAGCGAGCACCATCATTGCAGCAATAAGCGAACTACCACTTGGTGTATGGGCGGCAGCTAATTTGAACTCTTTCGCCATTGCTTACTGATTAATCGCGATAGTAATTATGGATACAGTATCGACGCAAAGGGCTTTAAATCCCGGACTGATGCCGGGGAGCCGGGATCTGGCGAGGGCGGCTGCTGCGGGAAGGCTATTTGTGCCCATGGCGGGTGCGCGGGTGCGCTGTGTGGTGCATGCCCCCCCAACCCCCCCTTTTATTGCCACCCCTAGAGTGCGAGAACACACGGCCGCCAAAACCTCACTTCCCAGACACACGCTGCCTCCTGGGGGGTAGCCCGGACGGCGGCTCCGGCCATAGGGGCGGGGAAGTGCCCGCCAGCAGCCCAAAAGGACCACTGCGATGTGCCTTTTGGGGTCTTAGGGGGCCTCCTAGCCAGCTCGAACTGGGACCCCCCTCCCCGGCCATGGCAGTACCTTGTTGGGGGTTCCTGCTAATCGAAACAGGACCACCATGGGCTCTCCGAAGAGACCTTGGGCGTGTTCCTTTCTTCTAGCCGCGCGACACCAACTCCGCTGATTTGCCTACATTCCAGGAAGTGCTCCCTGTAGACGTGCCAATCACGGACCGGCCGCGCCCCCCACAAGCGGCATACCATGCGAGCCATTTGCCGGCGTTCTTGATCCGAAGTTTTCTGTCTTCTCAGCCAGCGACTCAAACTCAGCTAGACAGCCCTAGACCAATACCAGCCGTTTCACTGTGAGCCACTCAGTGACTACGGTCGGTTTTTAGGCACTGGCCCCGACTTCACCGAGAAGCCCCATGTTGCCAACCTCTATCCTTTATGTATGCCACAACGTGCGATGACATCTTGAGCTTCACGGAGGTTTGCAGCACTTTATATAGCGTTTGGCTGAGCTAAGTAATCCAATGCTGATGTCAATTTTGCAGACTGCTTGTGATCCTATGATTATATGACTTACCCATCATATTTCATGAGAGCTAGAGGGGGCGGGGATCCTGATGCGAGATGACAGGGACCCCCAACAAACGCACACGTTGTCAGTGCACCGGGACGGAGGGGCGGTACCGGTAGATAGCATGGTCCGCCCGACACCTTAAGACCCCAAAAGCCCTTGTCAGGCGCCGCAAGGGCACTTCAAGTGTGCCCTGGGTAAAGGGAGAGGTTCCCAGTTAGAGGCGGAACAGCCATAAGCCACAAAAGGCCAGCATTTCTCAGTGCCAACCTGCTGGCTGGCACTCCCCCGAGTGGCCCGGCGTCCCTCCTAGCCGAGCACATGAGAGGGGCTGCCTGCCCGAAGCGTTGGTTTTGTGCGCGCCTGCCCGGTGGATCTCGCACTGAGGGGCAGGATGGGGTGAGACGTACACCTACCCGCCCTCTCTGATCGGACAAGACGGCTGTTTTCAACAACTCAACGTAACTGATTGCCACCATTTATAAATAGAAGTGAGTTGCGTAACATGCAAAATGTTATCGAGGCCCGTTTAACTTTCTCCGCCGTCGTTTCGACGTTTTATATATAGCCATTAATTCCGCTTTTTGGCGGCAAATGGCGGGACGAAACCAGAAGGTGAAAAAGTGAAAAGTACGTCCATTTATAAATATGCCCCCTTAGTGTATCCTCTACATATGGGTCGAGCCCTACAATGAAGTTTTGCATAAAACACCTGCTGCCTGGGGACCTAGCTCTGGGCAAAATCTATGGACGGCGATGACCAGAGGCCTGTAGTGGACCGTTAAATACTCCGCGCTAAGACCCGCACATGTAAATCACTTCGCCGCTAACCCAGCGTAAATCGTTTTTTTAAAGAGGGAATATCCCCCTTGGATTAAAACTCTTATAACCTGCGGGGGAATAACAAAACCAAAAAAAACTAACCTAAACCTTTCGGTCTTTATAATATACGAGGATCCTTGGGAATGATTTATTTTACTTTAAAAGCAGATATCCTTGCAAGCGAAGATCCGATCCCCCTATCCGCTGAACTTTTCAAAACCTTACTCAACGTTCTTGCTTTCGACAATTCCCCAAACACTGTTGCTTATACCTCATGTTAAAGTGAATACCAGATATGTTCCTCATCCCAATCTTCAATTACATTGCCATAGCCTTTAGATCCGGTGTTCACCGTAATAACCAGCCCAATGTACGTGAAACATGCCCGACTCCTCCACTGACAATCAATAATAAAAACAGGATCTATGCATTTAAATATAGGATTCGTCCTGACAATCAATACTCATTTTGTTGTGATTTAAATATTTAACGTCAACTGGCCCCCCGATGTGACGGACAAATATGATAGATAAGAGTTGTGTTGGTTGCGCACCCCCTATTTATGAGCATGGCAGAACGATGGCAGAAAAATCAGTTTTTGCCATTTAATTGATCAGATGTAATATGATGGCGATATGCAATGTATGTAATTAGCCAATGTAATTAACCAATGTCCGCATCTTAATGACCTGAATATAGAATCGGTAATATCAATAGTTCTATCATATGTGTGTAGATGCTTAATAGTGATGTCATATCGTAATGATGCTAATATAGAAGGTAATATCAATGTTCAGCTCATCGGTGTTAATAGTGAGTCATATCTGTGTTAATTTGTTGAGGTATAACGTCGTATAAGAAAGAGTAATATCAATGTTCTATCATTGCCTGATTAATAGCTGTGATGTCATATATGTTATATGTTTATGAGTAATATAGAAGTTTATATCAATGTTCTATCATGCTGTTAATATCGATGTCATACCTGTGTAAATTGAGGTCAATAGATAGTTGATATCAATGTTCTATCATTGCTGCTGTAATAGTGATGTCATATCGGTGTAATGTAATGTTGATGTAAGTATAGAGAAGTGTATATCAATGTTCTATCATTGTGTGTAATAGCATGTCATATCCGGTGTTGTAATTGTGATGTAATATAGACGTGTATATCAATGGTTACTATGCATTGATGCCTGTAATGAGTGAGTGTCACATCGGTGCTAATGTGATGTTTGTAATATAGAAGGTAATATACTAATGTTCATCATGCTGATGTAATAGTGATGTCATATTTGTGTAATGCTTGATTGTAATATAGAAGTTTATATCAATGTTCTATCATTGTGGGTAATAGTGCATGTCATATCTGCAGTCTAATGTTGATGATAATATAGAAAGGTTAGATCCATGTTCTATTCATTGTTGTGTAATAGATGATGTCATATCTTGTGTAATGTTGAGGATAAAATAGAAAGCGTTATTATAATCACGTGGACCTATCATTGTGTGTAATAGTGATGTTCAAGATCTGTGATAATGTTGATGTAATATAGAGGTTATATCAATTTTCTATCATTGATGTGTAATGTGATGTCATATCGGATGATTTGTAGGTTGTGTGTATTGTAATGTTCGATGTAATATAGAAAGTTCTAATCAATGTTCTATCTTGTGACCTGCTAATAGTGATGTACATCAAATAATAGCCCGCCCTTAATAATGTGTAATATTGAAGCTTTTAATGTTATAATAATATATTATTAGGTTCGTGTGGGGTTGAGTTGTTGATTGTTTGGCGTTTATGACTTGCTTCTCGCGCTATGAGTCTAGCCCCCCGACACAAAACAGGCCTAAAGGTAAGTCCAGTCAAAATAAACGTTGGCTATTTAAAAGATTCTACCAACACCCCAACCCCACTTTGCATATCACATAATTCAAATATAGCCCCGGGGAGCGGGAAATTACCTGCCCCAGTCACTCGCTCGCCCAGGTGCATTGCCCCTGCTCCTGTTTAAGCTCGTTTTGAGCAAAACAGCAGAGGGATTCTGTGCTGACAGCACTTCATGCTACGTTCCTGGATCTCGGCCTGTAAGACAATCTCCCCGCCGGGCGTGACGTCACGTTGACCCCGCGCTTTACTGACAGCTGCCAACCAGAAGTGGGAGCAGCTACGTCAGCCTGCAGAGCCCAGAGCGAGGAGCGGCAGCCGGACCCGGGATGAGGCAGACCTCTCCGAGTCCGGGAAGGGGGAAGGAACTTAAGACGGATATCTTTGAAAGATTATTATAAATGGAAAGTGGGATCATTTATAGCGGAAGGAAATGTTATTTTTGTTACTCTTAGACTTGCCCTTATAAAGCTAAATATAGGTGTGCTGGGCGATTATTTGATATAATCTATAGAAATATGAACAGCCCCCTCAATCCGAACTCTCCCTCTGAGCCTCAGTACTGATTATACAAACACGGTGCGTTAATGAGACACCAGTGGACGGTTAGAGATGGTAGATAGAGTACGTGTCCGACTCACAGGGTTCTTCCAGTCTACATAGGATAAGGTTTGTCGCTGTCCGTGCTAACAATGACATACTATGTATGGCTACATGCAACTAGAAAGGAGAGTGTATAAAATATGGGATGCGCCTGAAAGTAACAACTGCTTGAGATCAGCACCTCTCTCATCTGAGCATGTCCAAGAGTCTGTAAGTAGTTTAGTGAAGAAGCGAGGGGTTACAGTGTTGGTTACAGTGCTCGGCAGAGTTTAAGTATATTTGCTTTTTAGCAATGAATGCAGCTGCCTTTCTTAGTGATGGTGGAGCAAAAGAAAAAGGCCACTAGTTATCTCATGGATGTTATAGACCCCAATAACCTAAAGATTAGGGAAGCAAAAAAAAATAGGGGCGGGGATTGTGCTAATATGTATTGTGTTCAAATGTCATCCCAGTACTAGATTCTTTTTCATTGTCCTGTTTTTTTAGTCTCCATTTCCCACCTGCCAGGTATGCCCAGCAGTTTGCAGCCCCGACCAGTACCGAATGTGCCGACAGACAACTAGGTGAGACCTGTATGGGCCACATGCCAGGGCAAGTTTGGTCAGTTTGGTACTCGGTACAGTCCAGTGCGCCAGTACCAGCCTGTATAGGGACGGAAAAAAAGGAAGGAAGGAAAAGCCAGAACCTGAGGAGCAAAAGAAATAGACCACAAAGGCCTCACAGAATTGGGGACGAAGTTATGGCAATGTAATATCAAGGTGGAATACAATGGCTAGGCGATAATAATCATAAACAGCTACCAGGGTGGTATCCGGAGAGGCTTACTTGAGCCTGTAGTGGGCTGCCGACAGCTACGATAACTATTATGTCATTTTACAGCGGGAGGGGCCAGGGAGCTTTACTTGAGCCGGCGGGGCTTTGCGACTAGTAACTATGAGTTTCATTAATGATAGAGGGGGTGGAGCCAGGCGCTATTTATTGAGACAGTGCGGCTCTGCGACTAGATAAATCATGATAGTCATATATACAGGGTCGCCGGCCCGGCCGAGTCGTTACTGGAGCCAGATAGGGCTGGACTAATAACTCATGATGTCATATAGGGAGGGCGGTGCGGCAATGAGAGTATCTGTTCTAAGCAGTGGGCTGGCTAATAATCAACTGTTGATGTCATTTTACACTGGGCTAGGGTCAGCTGAGTCTTTTACTTGAACAGTGCGGACTGTGGATCTTATAACTATAGATGCTGTTAATACAGGGGTGCGGCCATGCCGCGAGTCTTTACTTGCAACAGTGCCAAGGCTAGGACGAGATAACTATGATGTCATTATACTGTGGGCGGTGGAGCCAGGCGAACTTGTACTTGATCAGTGGCTGGATAGGATAACTATACTACGAAGAACTGCTGTAAAAGGGGCTGGTTGGCTATTGTGTAATGGTTTGTGCTAATGTACAAGTTCATCCATTGCAGGGAAGTATCACCCCCAGGACCAGGAAAAGACTTTCAGCAAGTTGAAACCCTTCTACCTCTTTGCAGTATTCTTTTAACAGGAGCGAGTATGTGGGACATTGATACGGATCGTTAGAACAGAGCAGGCAACCAAGCCTAATCAGTTATTGAGCGACAATTACTTTTGGTTTTCTATAGTTCAGTTATTCTTCCCCTTCTCCTTCCGTCCCCATCGTGTTCCTTCTACTCTCCTGCAGATACTCACATCGCTGTGTTCACTCTTTCTCCTCCTTCAGTATCCCTCGCCCCTGTTCCTTCTCTCATCCATTCCGTCTCCCATCGGATAAGATTCCTTATCTCTCCTTCCGTCTTCTCCAATAGCGTTCCTTCTCTCTCCATTCGTCTCCCATCGCCCAACGTATGTTCATTATCTCTAAATTCCGTCAAATAGCCTTGTTACTTCTCTATCCTTACGTATACAAATACAACTGTGCATTAATCTATAATTACGATATAACCATCGCGTGTTCAATGATTATTATATATCCCCATTAAGTCTAACATCGATGTTCCTTCTCTCTCCTAAGTCTTTAAAAATAGCATGTGAATTCTAATCTCTTTACGTACTACAATCGCCTGTTAATTATATATAATTACGTAATCAAATAGAAGATGTGCTTAAATTATATTAGAATTAAGAATAATCAAATAGAATGTTAATTATATACTAATGAAAGCTATAAAATAGGAACATGTTACTTATAATATAATTACGCTAAAAAGAGCTGTAATAAATCATTAATTATATATAAGTAAGTATCAAAATAGATGCTTAATTATATATAACTATAAGATATAAAATAGTGATTATTATATAATTAATTAAGAACAGTAATAAAATAGCATGATTACTTATATATCATTAAGAACTATAAAAGAGAACTGTGTTAATTAATATATATTAAGTATAAATAGATAGATTAGCTTATATATAAATTAAGTCTATAAAAATAGAAAAAAAATGTTAATTATATATAATTAAGATATAAAATAGATGTTAATAGAAAATGTTAATTATATATAATTAAGTATTAATTAAAATAGACTGTTACATTAATAAATATACTTACAGTATAAAATAGATAGATTACTATATATATAATTAAGAATATAAAATAGAAATGTTAATTATATATAATTCAGTATAAAATAGTAACTGTTAATTTATATACATAATTACGCGTTATAAAATAGCACTGTTAATTAATATAATTAAGTTATAAAAAGATGTTAAATCTAATATAAAATATAATTACAGTAATACAAAATAGCAATGTTACTTTTATATATATTAAGATATAAAAGAGCTCGTTATTACCTAATATAATTCAGATAATAAATAGACTGATTAATTATATATAATTAGATATCAATAGATGATTAATTATATACTAATTAAGTAAAACTAAAATAGATGATTAATTATATATAATTAAGTATAAAATCAGAATTGAATTCAATTCTATATAATTTAAGTATATTAATAGATGATTAATTATTATAATTAAAGACTTATACATAAATGCATTACATGATATATAATTAAAGTTAATAAATAGAAATGTTAATTAATACTATAATTAAGTATTTGATTTCAATAGATGGTCATTATCTATAATTAAAATATAAAAATACGCTGTACTTCATATATAATTAAGTATCCCAATAGACTGTTAATTCATAATATAATCTACTAATTTCATTGCAATCGAACATTCCTTTTATATTATTAAATATAAATAAGATGTTAAATTTATTGATATAAGCATTCAAATAATAACAATAGATGTTAAATCTATATAATTCAAGGATACTTTAATCGATGCTGTACATTAGATTCACTTAAGTTAGTATCCAATCGACCTTTCCTTCTATATCATTAAGAGTATAACATAGATGTTCATTATATATTTAATATTCTCTTCCGTTTCTTACTTGTTCTTTCTATCGCTTCTCTCGGCCATTCTCTCCCCCCCCCTCCTCTCCCCCTCCCTCATCCCTTCATTCCTCGCTGTTCATCTCTCTCTCCTTCCGTCTCCCACGCTGTTCCTTCTCTCTCCTCCGTGCGTCCCATCGCTGTTCCTCTCTCTCCTTCCGTCTCCATCGCTGTTCTTCTCTCTCCTTCCGTCTTTCATCGCTGGTTCCTTCTCTCTCCTTCCTCTCCCATCGCTGTCTTCTCTCTCCTTCGTCTCCATCGTGTTCCTCTCGCTCCTTCCGTCTCCCATCGCTGTTTCCCTCTCTCTCCTTCCGCTTTCAGCGCTGTTCCTTCTCTCTCATTCCGTCTCCCATCGCTGTTACTTCTCTCTCCTTCGTTCTCCCATTCGCGTTCTCTCTCTCTCCTTCCGTCTCCCATCGCCTGTTCCTTCTCTCTCCTTACCGTCTCCCATCGCTGTTCCTTCCTCTCTCTTCCGTCTCCCATCGCTGTTCCTTCTCTCTCCTCAGTCTCCATCGCTCGTCTTCATCTCTTCTTCCGTCTCCCATAGGTCCTTCCCTCCGTTATGTTGCCTCATCTCTACTTCGCTAATCCGATCTCTCCGTCCCATCGCTGTCATCTCTCTCCTTCCGTTCAATCCTGATACTCTCTCCCACGACTCTGTTCCTTCTCTCTCCTTCCGTCTCCTCCTTATTCTTTTCGTACTAATCCATAGTGTTCCTTCTCTCTCCTGCCGTCTCCATGCTGTTCCTTCTCTCGCATCCTTCATCACGTCTCTCTCTCCTTCCGCTGTATCATCGCTGTTCTTCTCCTCTTCGGATCTCCCATCGCTGTTCTCTCTCTCCTTCGTCTCCACATCGCTGTTCCTTCCTCTCTTCCGTCTCCCATCGCTGGTTCCTTTACTCTCCTCCGTACTCTCCATCGCTGATTCCTTCTCTTCATTCCGTTCTACCCATCGAGTGTTTCCTTCTCTCTCCTTCACGCTTCTCCATCGCGGTGTTCCTTCTTCTCCTTCCGGTCTCCCATCGCTGTCCTTCATCTACTCCTTCCGTAATCCCATCGCGTTCTTCTCTTCTCCTTCATCTCCATCGCCTGATTCTTCTATCTCCTTCCGTCTTCCATCGCGTGTTCCTTCTCTCTCCTTCCGTATTTCATCGCTGTTCCTTATCTTCCTTCCGTCTCCCATCGCTGTTCCTTCTCTCTCCTGTCCGTCTCCATCGCTGTTCTCCTCCTTCTTCCTCCTGTCCCTCTCCACTGTCCTTGCCATCGCGTGTTCATTCTCTCTCCTTCCGTCTTTCACGCTGTTCTTCTCTTCCTTCTAGATTTCCTAGTAGAGGAGGAACAACACATTCTGCGTATGGAACACTCCCGCCGCACAGTGAGATTTATGGGAAGGAATTGTTCTATGAGTTAAAATCCAGACAAAGCATCTGCCAAAATACTTAGCCAAGAAAATACAACAAGACGAACAGTACATTGGTGGTGTGGCCATTTTCTTGATGGAACTGGTTGTACTTCAGTTTATTTTGCATTTCCACAGCATGTCCATTCCTGCAAAATTCAACTTTACTCTGTATTTCCAATCTACTCTTCAATGACATCTACCTACTTTGCCCATAATCTACTATTCTATTGGGCCCTCATCATTTCATATGGCCTCTCACTCTTCCTATTCCCCATTACTCCTTTGGGCAATTCCTCTATTGGCACATCATCTACTCCTTTCATTATTGGGCCAACCATCATCTACTTCCTTTCTTATTGGGCACCCATCATCTACTTCCCTTTCCTTATTGGGCACCATCATATACTTCCTTTCCTTTTGGGCACCAATCATTACGTTCTTATCCTCTATTTCCTTATTGCGGCCAACCTATCTACTTCCTTTCCTAATGGGCACCATCATCTATTCCTTTCCTTATTGCGGCACCATATCTAACTTCCTTTCCTATTGGGCACCATCATCTACTTCTTTCCTTATTGGGCACCCATCACTTTGCCCATACTCTCCCTTTCCTATTGGGCACCATCATCTACGTCCTTCCTTATTGGCGCACCATCATCTAATTCCTTTCCTTAGTGGGCCCATATCTAATTCTTTCCTTATTGGGCACCATCATCTACTTCCTTTCCTTATTGGGCACCATCATCTACTCCCTTTCCTTATTGGGCACCATCATCTACTTCCTCTTCTCATTGAACACCATCATCTACTTCCTCTTCTCCGTAAAGAAGACACTATTTCATCTGAACCTATTCTGATTGGGCTCCCCCCAGCACAGCAAATTCTGTAAACTCATCTCCTGAATAGGGATGGCCGGTTTGCGGATCCGAACCCGGATCCGCCGTGGATTTATCTCATTCGCGAACGGCGGATTTTTCCAGATTTTCAGCCTTCCGAACTGCGGATTTCTCGTATTTTCGGAAATTTTCAAAATTACGTATTTTCTTTTTCTTTTTAATGGGTCCGCTCGCAGATTTTGGAATTTTCAAATTTATTCCAAAAATTTGCGGATCCTCGAGCGGACCGGATTTTGCGAAGTTCGGACATCTCTACTCCTGAAGTCACTTTGTCCTTTAGCTTTGTAAATGATCCTACTGCCCTACTTAATAGTCCATCTCCATCTGAAATCCTTGCAGATATTTAGGCCTATGTAATAAAAGTTATTTTCGTTAAAAATGGTGCGAATATGCTACCATTTGAAAGCTAACATCTGATTGGTTGGAACAAAACCAGCACCATTTTTAGCAATATGACCTTTGATTACATAGGCCTGATAGTTTGAATGAACAGACAGTTCATCTTGTCTACCCAAGTGATCTGGACATAGGATGACCTCTTACTACAGCAGTAATAGTACTGACACCATCACCTACATAGCCGCATGTAATTTATAACACAGACTCTCTGTCCTTCACTGTTGACGTCTCTCATACACTGATCACCATCTAATTCTCCTTCTGACTGTCTGGGACTTATATCTATGATTTTTTTCTCAGGGAGAACATCCTGGTGTTGGATATTTTCTTTGAGGCTTTAAACTATGAGATGATTGAGCAGAAGAAAGCATATGAACTTCCTGGACTTCTGGGTAGGTCTTATGTCTGCTTCTTTATGTCAGTGCTTTATTGGGACCCATTGTCAGGAAGCCAGTGTGAAAATTCTTCCCCGTTGTACTACTGATTTATCCTTTATTTCTTTTTTGCACTCCAGGTGACATCGGCGGACAGATGGGTCTGTTCATTGGAGCCAGTATCCTCACTATCCTGGAGATATTTGATTTTCTCTATGAGGTGACGTTTTCCCAATCTCACTGTCCATTGACTTATAGACTGTGTGTGAGCATGGAGTGAGCATGGAGTGAGCATGGAGTGAGCATGGAGTGAGCATGGTGTGAGCATGGTGTGAGCATGGTGTGAGCATGGTGTGAGCATGGAGTGAGCATGGAGTGAGCATGGAGTGAGCATGGAGTGAGCATGGAGTGAGCATGAAGTGAGCATGGAGTGAGCATGGAGTGAGCATGAAGTGAGCATGAAGTGAGCATGGAGTGAGCATGGAGTGAGCATGGAGTGAGCATGGAGTGAGCATGAAGTGAGCATGGAGTGAGCATGGAGTGAGCATGGAGTGAGCATGGAGTGAGCATGAAGTGAGCATGGAGTGAGCATGAAGTGAGCATGAAGTGAGCATGAAGTGAGCATGGAGTGTATTTATTTTCAATCACATGGGCACCTTGCTTAAAGAGACAAATACAATGGATAGGACCCTGCACACCTTAACCAAAGGTGTAAAATACAGTTCCAAAATGTTGAGTGCTCCAAGCACTGTAGCCAACAGTAGACAAATATATAGATGAAGAACACCGGTGTGCCCAGCGTACTTCATCTATATATTTGCTTATTGAGAGGTAAGGTAAGGATTTTTAAACTCTGCACAGTAGTGGGGGAGAATGTAGTTTTGGGGGTGGACATGACCTTTAAGTAACTAACTTCTCCAGAGTTATGATACCCTGATTACTTAGTCCCACCCTTGTATCTGCAACCTGGCCAATGGGAACATGCACTTCTAGCAATGTGCATCTTCTGATTGGCCAAGCCCCAGGCTGAAGAAGGTCATTGGGACTAAGCAAGCCCAGTTTCATAACGTTGGAGAAGTGATGGAGATCTAAGGTAAGCCCAGGGTGAGGACCTAGTGTTTTAGGACTACACCTGGCTACTTAGGTTCTTTATTCTGTCTCCCCTGTTATGCTACACAGGATGGACAGCTTTAGGTTCCATGTGGTCTCACTGGCGCATCTTCTGTCTTAATGCAGGTCTTCAAAGAGAAGATATTTGGCTACATTGAGAAGAGAAAGAGATCACCAAGGAGAGAGAGTGACAGTACTGTAAGTAACAAACAGAGAGTGATCCCAAAGACACCACTGAGAATGACGTTACCTGGTGCCCCCCGAATGTCACCGCCTAAATGATTTGAAATGACCCAGTGTCTAGATAAGGGCGGTAGTGTAGCGCTACTGCCAGCCAATGAGAAATTAGACACAATATTGGTGGTTCGGAGCTGCTGTATAAGGGAATGGCATAGCATTAAGGATGAATAGTTACTTGGTGTTGGATACAATGGGTTCCCACAGCCTTTTTCATGGATTAAAGGGGATGTCTACTCGTTTTTTAAGCATCGTTTGAGGAACGGGAGGTAAATGAGCTATGAGGAAAGAACTTACTGTGGATCACTCCAGTGCCGTCTTCTCATTGGCAGTCTCCAACGCATCCACGCTCCCTTGCACTGCGTGCGGAATTGTTCATTGAACTGAAAAAAACAATAGTTCAAAAATGAGTGGACATACCCTTTAAAGGGCATGTCCACCCCCAAATCTATATCTTATATTTGTATTAAAGACCCCCCCAAACCCCATTTAGTTATACTTACCTATTCCTTAGGTCTTACAGATCCCGATCCCTTGCTGGCACTTCTCCTTCAGTCCTGCAGCTTTCAGGGTAGGGTCCATCAGTTAAAAGCTGCAATGGGGATGTCATGGCCAATGGCCGACGGCCATTACCAAGAATCCTCTTTTGCTGCAGACTTGGACCTGAATCCGAGACGGAACCCCCTCGGTTCCGAAATCCGAATGATCTGTCCGAATCGTCCGAATTTCTGGATTTTCTATAATTATCGAACGTTCTAGGATTAATAAAAAATAGACTCCGATTGTATTTTCATGGTTGTCGAACGTTCCAGGCTATTTTCAAAAATTATCCAAAATAGCCGTAAACATTCGATAATAATCGAAAATTCATCCCGTTTTCGGATTTTCGGATCTTCAGCGTTTTCCTGAGATTCGGGAATCTGTAAAATGGAATGAAACTGGTGAGTTTCAGTCATTTCTACTTCACAAAAGCAGCAGAGGTGGGTGAACCTGCCAGTAAGGGATTGGGATCTGTTCCTTAAGAAGCATAAGTACAGTTAAGTATAGCCAAATTAAGGTTTTAGGGGGGGCTAATATAGATATAAAATCTAGAATTGGGGTGAACTTGTCCTTTTAATAAGGCAGGGGAAGGATGTATACATTATACACTTTTAATTTAAAAAAAGGACTAGAATAACGATTATGCAGGTAAGTAGTAGGGGTGGACAATGGGAGGAGGTTAGAATAAGGAAATAATGAGTTGGTCAGTTGAGCAGAAAGGAATTAGACAAGGTTTAAGTTGACTATTTAGGTGGTGAGTGGCTGGGATACGTCAATAGGTGAAGATGTTTGAGTGGATAATGGTATTGATGAAAGTTGAAATGAGGAACATTGAGATGGTAAGTGTTGGCACTAAACAGTATGTAAGGTTTAAGGAAGATTCTGTACAGCAGATAAGTGGTAGACAAAGACTACGAATGAGGCTTAGAGAGACGAATTGTTGAATAGATGGGTAATGGGGTTAGACAGGAGATAAGGGTTAGGATGGAAGATTATTGACTAGGTAAGTGTCAGGAATAGATAGGAGACGAGTAGTTAAGTATTAGAGGTAGAAATAAATGGAATCAAGGGCATAGCAGGTTTAGGTTATCTCCTTGGACAATGCTGAATAGTACCAAGAGTTCCCCTCAGTCCTTCTAGTGCCACCGAGGAGCAGTAAAGATCTGCACAGAAGGAATGGAGGTCCATTGACCACTCTAGGTTATTAGAGGATTATGGAAGAGAAACACAAAAACATTTGAGTAAAAATTCTATATATTTTTAATTTGTTTTTTCACATTAGAATTTCTGGGTCCTGTCGGTAGATTATGAATTTTTGAAATTGTTTATTTCCATTGGCTCTCCTGTAGTCAACGAGGCAACGAGGTAGATCATAAATACTCTTAGCGGATTCTCTACCTTGCAGTTATCCAAACGATATATTCTGGCCATGGTTCTGGATGATTTCTGGGTCCTATTCCAAGTTCCCTTCTGAGTGTTGGCAAGAAATGTTTCACTTTGTGAAATGGTTGAAGTTTGTCCGTGGAACCAAGTTCAGAAGAAATTTCTATTCATGTCACCCAATCTTTCCCCTGCCACCCTCATGCCATTACATTTTATTCCTCTATGATATATAAGTGGCTTTGCTTGTTTTGCAGTCATTGGCTATAGTGATGGCACAGTTCGCGGATCCGAACCCGGATCCGCGGCTGATTTACCTCATTCGTGAACAGCGGATATCGCGAATTTTCCGGTTTTCCGCCTTCCGAACTTTTTCGAACCGCGTTTTTGATTTTTTCATTTTAATGGGTCCGCTCGCGGACTTTTCTGAAGATTCGCGGATCCTCGAGCGGACTGGATTTTGCGAAGTTCGGACATCTCTAATTGGCTGTAACTACTGTTATAATTCAGTGACAGTACAGCCCCCGGGCAGTTCCCCTCTTTCATGTCACAATGAAATCACTTAAACCTATGTGTGTGCGTTTACCCGCTACGTACCTTGAAATATCCAAAACACTGTTCTGTAATTAACGGCAAACAGCGCCACACCAGTCACCAATACAGGAGTGTGAGGAGAAATCTAACACTAGCCTTTATCTTCTGTATGCTAGGACTTAATTGTTTATTCATTTGACTTAAAAGAGCCAAGTTACTGTTCTTTCTTTTTCTTCTTCTTCTCTATTATTTTAATTTTTGGACTGTATCTCCTGCCACAGTCTCAAGCTAGGGACACAGACGCACAGGGCACATAGGAGGAGAGTCTTATTACCCAGCTAAGGAATTTACTGTGCGTAGGAAAGATTGTTAATGTAGAAATGTATAAGACGTGTAAAAGATAGGAGGCAGGTAGACATTGATAAGTGGGAGAATTAGGAGGAGTTCCACCAGGGATACCCGACCTGGCCCATAGTGGTGGCAGGACTAGAAGTGCCCGTGCTCTGACTGGGCAATGGGAATAGCTGCAAAAAGGTTTTGTCAGGCTGCGAGTTAGACGTCACTGTTACACTGTACATAGTAGGGGGTGACATAGGTAAGTAGTAACATTAGTAAATAAACTAATATTCTCCCTCTTTACAAGGCACTGGTAAGGCCTCATTTGGAATATGCGGTGCAGTTTTGGAATCCCATATACAAAAGGGACATCTTGGAAATTGAGGCAGTTCAGAGAAGGGCAACTAAATTAATAAGGGGAATGGAGGGGCTTGAATATGCAGGCAGATTAGACAAGTTATAACTAAATTAATAAAGGGAATGGAGGGGCTTGAATATGCAGGCAGATTAGACAAGTTAGGGCTGTTTACATTGGAGAAGCACCGATTGCTCTGGGATATGATCACTTTATACAAATATATTAATGAGCCATACAATGAACAAAGATGAGAAATACATATACCATGCCATTGCCATTTGCAGGCAGGAAGGGTATAAAGGTTGGACTAGATGGACGTATTTCTTTATACAACCCCCAATACTATGTTACTATGTAACTGTTATACAGACATTATGGGTAGGGTATAAAGGTTGGACTAGACGGACGTATTTCTTTATACAACCCCCAATACTATGTTACTATGTAACTGTTATACAGACATTATGGGTAGGGTATAAAGGTAGAACTGGATGGACGTCTGTCTTTAACAACCTCCAATACTTTGTTACTATGTAACTGTTATACAGACATAATGGGTGAGTATAAAGGTTGGACTAGATGGACGTATGTCTTTATACAACCTCCAATACTATGTTAATGAACTGTTATACAGACATTATGGGTAGGGTATAAAGGTTGACGAGGGACTGTATGTCTTTATACAACCTCCATACTATGTTACTATGTAACTGTTATATCAGACATTATGTGGTAGGGTATAAAGGTTGGACTAGATGGACGTATGTCTTATACAACCTCCAACTATGTTACTATGTAACTGTTATACAGACATTATGGGTAGGGTGTTAAAGGTTGGATAGATGGACGTATGTCTTTATACAACCTCCAATACTATTTTACTATGTAACTGTTATACAGACATTATGGGTAGGGTATAAAGGTTGGACGATGGCGTATGTCTTTATACAACCCAATACTTGTTACTATGTAACTGTTTACAGACATTATGGGTAGGGTATAGTTGGACGAGATGGACGTATGTCTTATACAACCTCCAATACTATGTTACTATGTAACTGTATAACAGACATTATGGGTAGGGTATAAAGGTTGGACTAGGGAAGTATGTCTTTATACACCTCCTATACTATGTTACTATGTAAGTTATACAGACATTATGGGTAGGGTATAAAGGTGGACTAGACGGACGTATGTCTTTATACAACCTCCAATACTATGTTACATGTAACTGTTATAGACATTATGGGTAGGGTATAAAGGTTGGACTAGATGGACGTAAGTCTTTATACAACCTCCAATACTATGTTACTATGTAACTGTTATACAGACATTATGGGTAGGGTTAAAGGTTGGACTAGAGGACGTATGTCTTATACAACCTCCAATACTATGTTACTATGCAACTGTTATACAGAACATATGTAGGGTATAAAGGTTGAACTGATGGACGTATGTCTTTATACACCTCAATACTTGTTACTATGTAACTGTTATACAGAAATTATGGGTAGGGTATAAAGGTTGGACTAGTGGACGTATGTCTTTATACACCTCCAATACTATGTTACTGTAACTGTTATACAGACATTAGGGTAGGGTATAAATGTTGGACTAGATGGATGTAGTCTTTATAATATCCAATACTATGTTACTATGTAACTGTTATACAGACATTATGGGTAGGGTAAAGGTTGGACTAGACGGAAGTATGTCTTTATACAACCTCCAATACTATGTTACTATGTAAAATGTTATACAGACATTATGGGTGGGTATAAAGGTTGGACTAGATGGAGTATGTCTTTATACAACCTCCAATAACTATGTTACTGTGTAACTGTTATACAGACATATGGGTAGGGTATAAATGGCGGACTAGACGGACGTATGTCTTATACAACCTCCAACACTATGTTACATGTAACTGTTATACAGACCTTATGGGTAGGGTATAAAGGTCGAACTAGACAGACGTATGTCTTATACAACCCACTACTATGTTACTATGTAACTGTTTTACAGACATTATGGGTAGGGTATAAAGTCGGACTAGACTAGAGCGTATGTCTTTATACAACTCCAATACATGTTACTATGTAATGTTTTACAGACATTATGGGTAGGATATAAAGGTTGGACTAGATGGACGTATGTCTTTATACAAACTCCAATCTATGTTACTATCTGTTATAAGACAATTATGGGTAGGGTATAAAGGTTGGACGGATGGACGTATGTCTTTATACAACCTCCAATACTATGTTAATATGTAAATGTTATACTGACATTATGGGTAGGTATAAAGGTTGGACTAGATGGACGTATGTCTTATACACCCTCCAATACTATGTTACAAGTAGACTGTATACAGACATTATGGTAGGGTATAAAGGTTGGACTAGATGGACGTATGTCTTTATACAACCTCCAATACTATGTTTAAGTAACTGTTATACAGACATTATGGGTAGGGTATAAAGGTTGGACTAGATGGACGTATGTCTTATACAACCTCCAATACTATGTTACTATGTAACTGTATTACAGACATTATGGGTAGGGTAAAAGGTTGGACTAGATGGACGATGTCTTATCAAACCTCCAATACTATGTTACTATGTAAAATGTTTTACAGACATTATGTGTAGGGTATAAAGGTGGACTAGATGGACGTATGTCTTTATACACCCCAAATCTATGTTACTATGTAATGTTATACAGAAATTATGGGTAGGGTATAAGTTGGACTAGATGGACGTATGTCTTTATACAACCTCCAATACTATGTTTACTTAACTGTTATACAGACATTATGGGTAGGGTATAAGGTTGGACTAGATGGACGTATGTCTTTATACAACCTTAAATCTATGTTACTATGGAACTGGTATACAGACATAGGGTAGGGTATAAAGGTTGGACTAGAGGACGTATGTCTTTATACAACCTCCAATACTATGTTACTATGTAACTGTATACAGACATTATGGGTAGGGTATAAAGGTTGGTAGATGGACGTATGTCTTTATACAACCTCCAATACTATGTTACTATGTAACTGTTTACAGACATTATGGGTAGGTATAAGGTTGGACTAGATGGACGTATGTCTTTATACAACCTCCAACTATGTTACTATGTTTGTTATACAGACATTATGGGTAGGGTATAAAGGTTGGACTAGATGGACGTATGTCTTTATACAACCTCCAATACTATGTACTATGTAACTGTTA
The DNA here is from genome assembly GCA_019447015.1 of Hymenochirus boettgeri. NCBI lineage: Eukaryota > Metazoa > Chordata > Amphibia > Anura > Pipidae > Hymenochirus > Hymenochirus boettgeri. Next base: position 7,012 of record JAACNH010001471.1, on the reverse strand, counting down.
TACCGACATTATGGGTAGGGTATAAAGGTTGGACTAGACGGACGTATGTCATACAACCTCCAATACTATGGTACTAGTAACTGTTATACAAGACATTATGGGTAGGTTATAAAGGTTGGACTAGATGGACGTATGTTTTTTACAACTCCAATACTATGTTACTAGAACTGTTATACAGACATTATGGGTAGGGTTAAAGGTTGGACTAGATGGACGTATGTCTTTACAACAACTCCAATACTATGTTACTAGTAATGTTATACAGACATTATGGGTAGGGTATAAAGGTTGGACTAGATGACGTATGTTTTATACAACCTCCAATACTATGTACTATGTAACTGTTATACAGACATTATGGGTAGGGTATAAAGGTTGGACTAGATGGACGTATGTTTTATACAACCTCCAATACTTGTTATATGTAACTGTTATACAGACATTATGTGGTGGAGGATATAAAGGTTGGACTAGATGGACGTATGTCTTTATACAACCTCCAATACTATGTTACTATGTAACTGTTATACGACATTATGGGTAGGGTATAAAGGTTGGACTAGATGGACGTATGTCTTTACAACCTCACTACTATGTTACATGTAACTGTTATACAGACATTATGGGTGGGTTAAAAGGTTGGACTAGACGGAGTATGTCTTTATACAACCTCCAATACTATGTTACTATGTAACTGTTAACAGACATTATGGGTAGGTATAAAGGTGGTGCTAGATGGACGTATGTCTTTATCAACACTCCAATAATATGTTACATGTAACTGTATACAGACATATGGGTAGGGTATAAAGGTTGGAATAGATGGACGTATGTCTTTATACAACCTCCAATACTTGTTACTATGTAACTGTTATACGACATTATGGGTAGGGTTAAAGGTTGGACTAGCGGACGTATGTCTTTATACAACCTCCAATACTATGTACTATGTAACTGTTATACAGAAATTATGGGTAGGGTATAAAGGTTGGACTAGATTGACGTAGTCTTTATACAACCTCCAATACTATGTTACTATGTAACTGTTATACAGACATTATGGGTAGGGTATAAAGGTTGGACTAGATGGACGTATGTCTTTATACAACCTCCAATGATGTGTTTTAGAGACAATGAGGTACATCACTATTAATGTAGGTGAGTTGTACTATTGGAGGAGAGGTGAGGTTACCATTTATATAATGGGGAATGAATTTTTGAGGGTTACCAAATGTAAGATTGCAAAACTAATTTTGAGTTTCCAATCGTATTTTCGAGGGTTATTGAACATTTGTTAATCCTTGAAAATATGTTCCGAAGTCCCCAAATCTGAACGATCTGCCGGGGGTTCAGTGGCTTATTTCGGTCCATGTCGGACGCAGATCCCATCTTTAGTGAGTAGTAACAGTTGCTCAATGTTGGGTTCAGGAGCACAATCTACCCTAGACTTGCCCCAATGGTTTTTACAGTGAGACCAAGTTACTTTCTCTTTGGGACTGCAGTTTTATTCCATATAGATAAGAGATTCCCCTGTGTGTATGAACATCAGTGCTGTACTGGACTTCATTCCTGTGTTCCCTAATCCCATTTTACACTTTGTGTCTTTCAGGAAAGTCCAGATGTCCCGTCCAGCCCTGCACTAGGGCCCATTCAATCCCCCAGGTACTAACAGGGAAATACGTAGATAAAAGTTACTGTGAATTCTACAGGACTGCAAATAAATGAGTTAAAAGTTCCAGACTCCTCATAAGTCAAGTGGGAGAGTCCTCAGCACTCCCCTCTATCATATGCAAATAAGGATCAGAGACGTCTGGGTAATTTCCATGGTAGCTCTAATGGAAATGCTGCACCTTCTAAGAGGAAGTGTTTATTGCCAGTATTCAATATACAGGGATTTTAAAAATTCAAGACAAACGTCATTTTTAACAACATACAATTCACTACAGGAAACATCCATAAAAAGCTGGCCATGTCATTGAAATAAATAAAATAGATAAACTTTAAAATACTTTAATTTAGGCTGATTAATCAAAGCTGTGGCTCTCGGGAAGAAATGTCTATTAGTGGTTGTTTTTAATGCTCAATAACGTTTACCGGATGGCAACTTTTGGAATAGATAATGGGCTGGATGACTTGTATCTAGAATGATCTTATTTGCCCTTTTAACCAGTCGGGATTGGTTCAGATCGGCGACCGAGGGCAACTCACTGCCAATAATTATTCCGGCTGTTTTCACTTCCTTTGTCATTGTTTCTTAGATGATTCAGTAGCCAAGCCATACAATACTATAATGGATAAAGAGATAATGTTCTCCACATTGGAGACTTCCTCAACAGTCTTAGAAAATACAGTCGTTGCCTGGTCTTTTTTAGAATGGAAATGATGTTAGTATTCCAACACAGAGAATCGGTAATAGTTGTACCTAAAAATTTAAAGGAGTCAACCCATTATACTAATGAGTCATCTATACTTAATGGGGTTAATTGGTTTTTTTTTTCCTGAAATCAATAATCATCTCAACAGTTTTTGATATATTTAAAATCAAGTTATTTAACGAGCACCAAGAAACCAATTTAGATACCCCCTTCCTGTAAGCCATCTCATCATTTTCCCTGGTATGGCCGATCATAGTAGCTTAGATCAGAAGATCCAAAACCATTTGTGTATAGGGAATATATATATATATGTAATACAAGAGAGGAGATAGGTACTGAGATACTCCATGGAAACTACCAACAAGTCTCTCCTCCCCTTAAACCAAAATAAAAGTAGAAACTCAGACACACTCTTGGTTACCGATATTGAAATGACTATAGTTTTATTGGAACACAATAAGGTTGGACACACAATAAAATCACTTCCCAAACAAACAATGCTACCATGAGTCTTCTAGGCTCCATAGTAGTGAATGGCCATAAAAAATAATGTCTACCCTTTGTCTAGCATAACCCTAGTCAGAAAGTATTAGTAAATAAAGGTAAGCAAATACTCAGTGGTCATTCATCAGAAGTCATCGGTCTACCAGTCAAACGATTGGGTACCCGTTCTAACCAGTAACAGCCCTGGCCACTAGGTAAGAATCAGGGGGTGACAGAGGGGGGCAGAGGAGAACGTGGGACATTGAACGTGTCTCCTCTCCAAGGTACAAAGTAATCCCTCCCCCAGAAAATCCTCACACACACTCAGAATCCCCTGTATAGCCCCAACCCCCCGATTGGGATTGGACCGCCCACATTGTCACACAATACAGAACTGTTTTCTCTCACATCAATATATTGTTAATGATGCAAATTGAGAATATTTAGGCCACGCTGGGTTTCTGTTTTTTTGCCCCAGACAACTGCTGAACTTTTTTTTTCCGTTCCTCCCGTAGAGTTTCCCCTTCAATCTCATCTCATTGTCCCTTGCTCCTCAGACATGTCTCTTAGTCTTACTTCTAGTAAGTAAGGACCCTCAGTAGAACCATCAGGAGCATCTCCAGATTTATTATCTGTACAATCTCTATGTCTCACCACAGATGGCGGTTGTTGATCTGGTTGGGTTTTGGTGTAACTGGTCTATATGGGGCCGGGGGAGAGAGGAACAACTTAGGTATGGATGTGTCAGGGACTGGGCCTCACAGAACCACAGTAATAGACTCGGACAAATTGGGCCACACTAGGCGAATTTGCTAAACAGAGCCATGTTAATCGATACGAAACTACAGAAATAGACTGGGGCAGATAGACACGTATAATGGACTATAACTCCCAGTTGAAGATGTGGCACCTGCCAAGGTCAGGTGTTGTGTGTTCAGCCCAAAGAATATCAAATAAAATGTCATTTTATTATAGGTACATGGCCATAGGTTGGGCAGAAAGGTTAGTGTCCTACTAAAGGAAACACTGGGTGAAGGACCCTTAAGTTTCAATTCCCAAAATGAATTGTTAAAATCTTTGTGTTTCTCTTACCAGGTTACCATTGTAACAAATATGTCAGTATTGTTCAACGAATATCAGCATTAGGATTGAGTGTTGGTTTATATAACTCTCTCCACATCTTTTGTAGGTCCCATGCCATGCATTGCAGTGCCGGCCACTCCCCACTGGAATCCCACCGCACATGTTATCTGGTTACCCGGCTTTAGGATCTGTTCAGGAGTTTGTCTGCTAAAGGACCCAAGCATAACATTCTACTGATGGACCTAATCATGAGCTTCTACTGATCTTCCTACTGATGGACCCAAACATAACATTCTATTAACGTTCCTACTGATGGACCTACGCATGAGCTTCTACTGATCTTCCGACTGATGGACCCAAACATAACATTCTACTAACCTTCCTACTGATGGACCTAAGCATGAGCTTCTACTGGCTTTCCTACTAAAGGACCCGAACATAAAATTCTACTAACCTTCCTACTGATGGACCTAAGCATGAGCTTCTACTGGCTTTCCTACTAAAGGACCCGAACATAACATTCTACTGACCTCCCTACTGATGGACCCAAAGATAACATTCTACTGACCTTTCTACTGATAAACCCAAACATGACATTCTACTGACCTTCCTACTGATGGACTCAAACATGACATTCTACTGACCTTCCTACTGAAACCCAAACATGACATTCTACTGACCTTCCTACTGAAACCCAAACATGACATTCTACTGACCTTCCTACTGATAAACCCAAACATAACATTCTACTGACCTTCCTACTGATAAACCCAAACATGACATTCTACTGACCTTCCTACTGATAAACCCAAACATGACATTCTACTGACCTTCCTACTGATGGACCCAAACATGACATTCTACTGACCTTCCTACTGATAAACCCAAACATGACATTCTACTGACCTTCCTACTGATAAACCCAAACATGACATTCTACTGACCTTCCTACTGACCCTCCAGACATTATTGGATGAAGACAGAAGGAAGTAATCACATACACCTATCTCTCAGACCTTGCCCCATTGTTATGTCTTCTTCAATGAAATATTATATATTTAAATAACTCTGTATATAATAAAAAGTACCAACTAACAGTTTTTTTTATTTAGTGAAATTGAAGTTAAAGCAGAAATGAATGCAAACTTCAATACTGGATTCAGAGTCGCATCTCCACTAGGGGAAATCAGATCCATAGTACAGTCCATCCAAATTTATTCCAAGTCCAATAGGAAAATGTTTTATCAGCCGCTAAGCAGCCAAATTAGTGTAAATCTCATGCTATGCGATGTATTATCGGGTTAGTGTGAGTTTTACATTAATTTTGCTGTGGCTGCGATATTTCCAAAATTTTATATAGGCAGCATTGAGTTCTGCGCTACCATGTAGCGTACAATTTAATGCTTTTAGAGCTGCGCTTTTCTTACCTGACCTTGATCCCTTGATGCAGTAAAACTTGCAAAGGGATTTACTGCATCGTGGGATCCTGTGAAGGTAAGTAACATTTCTTTTGTTTGTGCATCAGCCCTCAAATTTCCAAGACCTTATCCACCTCAAACCATGCTCTGATCTGGAAACTAAGATTAGCCCCAGTCCACAATACGATGTACAGTTTAAATATTCGAGGATCGTTGTGTTATTGCAAGCTGTCGATAATGTGGCGTGCTGGTATTGGGCTATCTAATTTTTTCTATCAGTGCTGTTTCGCCAAGTGCAGCTTTCTAGTGTATACCTGTTAGTTGTAAGCTATATCCAATTCCTTCCTGACTCCAAAATGCAATCAGAAAGTATCCCTGAATCAACCGAAACTGCAGTATATTTATCAATACCAGTAATTCTCAATAGTATATAGTATCCCTGTACCAACCAGAACTACAGTATATGTATTAATACCAGTAATTCTCAATATTATATAGTATCCCTGTACTAACCAGAACTACAGTATATGTATTAATACCAGTAATTCTCAATATTATATTGTATCCCCGTACCAACCAGAACTACAGTATATGTATTAATACCAGTAATTCTCAATATTATATAGTATCCCCGTACCAACCAGAACTACAGTATATGTAATAATACCAGTAATTCTCAATATTATATAGTATCCCTGTACCAACCAGAACTAAAGTACATGTATTAATACCAGTAATTCTCAATATTATATAGTATACCTGTACCAACCAGAACTACGGTATATGTATTAATACCAGTAATTCTCAATATTATATAGTATACCTGTACCAAACAGAACTACGGTATATGTATTAATACCAGTAATTCTCAATATTATATAGTATCCCCGTACCAATCAGAACTACAGTATATGTATTAATATCATAAATAACACGTTACAGATCTATCTAGACCTACGCTGTGTGTACCATAGACCATAGAATACAGAATCCAATGCCATATTGATTGACCGTTCCATCGTGTTTTAGTGGTGAGCAGTTCGGTACTTGGTCTATTTAACTCTGTAAATTATTAATTTGGTTAATGTATCTACTGGAAGTGATCGTCATTCAGCTCCATTACAGACCCCGTGTTTAAACATCTCTATCTCTGATGTCAGGTAGCCAGTGATTACACAGGGTCAATCCAAATGGACGCACCTACACACAGACCACTTGGCTTTGGCGCACATTTCCTGGAGCTCTGTTAATGTTCTTTTTATTAGCTTCATATTAATACCAAATCTCTTCTTTGTTAAAGGACCAACTGTTATTTTCATGGCTACTGACGGTCTGTGTAATAACGTCAAACTCACATGTAAATTGTGTTAGAGACACACATCATACGATAATAACATGTACCGGACCCTAGTCATATGGTAATAACACGTACCGGACCCTAGTTATATGGTAATAACACGTACCGGACCCTAGTCGTATGGTAATAACACGTACCGGACCCTAGTCGTATGGTAATAACACGTACCGGACCCTAGTTATATGGTAATAACACATACCGGACCCTAGTCGTATGGTAATAACACATACCGGACCCTAGTCGTATGGTAATAACACGTACCGGACCCTAGTCGTATGGTAATAACACGTACCGGA
>JAACNH010001470.1:0-74479 GCA_019447015.1 Hymenochirus boettgeri | reverse complement strand
TATCCGACTATCACCCTCATGATCGAGTTATGGGCAAAGGGAGCATTTCCTGACCATTACAAACTACCTTACATTGTGTACGCATAACCTATCTCTGCCAAGTAGAAACAGAATCTTGGCATCTTTAGGATAGGTAGTATGTGGTCAGCTATTGCATCATGTGAAGATACAGGCTGCAGCTTCAGGCATTGGGATCTCATCTCTGTTGTTCGGTAATTCATTACATTCAATTAAAGTTAGCCGTGTTGTAGTTTCAAAGAGTTATGAACTGAGGCTATTATAAAGGTGATCACCTACATAGCAAAGTTCAGAAAAAAGTATTTTGTAATGGAACTTGAGCTCTATTTACAAATATTATAGCTGTCACTCACTGACAGCTTTCTAACAAATGGTTTTAACCTCATTTAAGTCATTTCTCCAGAGCGATCACCTCTTGAGTGATCTTCTTTCAAAGGATTTTCTGTTTTCAAGGGGTTTGTCTGTTTTTAAGGGGGAGCTTTAATAAAACAAAGTGTTTAACAAGAAAGGTTTTAGAACAAGCTGCTTTTTATCGGGTGTTATTGCTGTTTCTCTGTTGTGTATTGCTGTTTAGTATGGACAGTTTTGTTGGGGCCATGCAATGTGCATCCTGTCGATGTATGGGATCATCGGAGCAGCCGCCTCAAGGGACCTTTGTATGTGTCAGAGTGAGTGGGTAATAAACTGGTCAGGTAAACACGTTCTGCCTATGCAGATATCTCCGACTATCACCCATCCTAGATCGAGTTATGGGCAAAGGGAGCATTTCCTGGACCATTACAAAACTACCTAAATACGATCGTTATGCGTAAAATAACGACAGGGTTTTACCGATACCGACCGTTCTTTACCGATAACGACCGTTATTTACCGATATGTTTAAAGACGGTCGTTATCGTTAAAATCCGATAGTTATCGAAAATAACCGACCGTTATTTAACCGATAACGCACCGGTACTGTAAATAACGGTCGTTATCGGTAAATAACGACCTTTATCAGTAAATAGCCGTCGTTACGGGAAAAACCCGGTCGTTATATTTTACGATAACGCTCGGTATTTTTTACGCTAATGATACCGATCTTTATAAATAGGGCCCAGGACGTCAACGTGGGACACCCTACTAAAGTGTCAGAATTTCCACACACTGCTTGCGAATCAGCTACTCCAGTCTCCTCTCAGTGCGGATGGCATGGGGGAAATCTGAAATCCTACAAAATAAATATTCAGGAATATTTGGGAAGTGAAGATGTTATAATCTTCCAAAAGCAATGAAGGAATTTGGGTTTGAAATTGTGAATCGAGACCTGTAGACCCAGATGGATTTTGTTCCTAGGATAATATTTTAGACATGGACGTTTGGAAAGCACTATGTTCTTTTTACATCAATCTTTATGACCCTTGTGGGGAAGCCAGAGATTGGGAGAATTAAATCATTTAATGACTTTACTGATCACAACACATTGCACAGTAAGATGAGTCGGACAGTGTTGGGAATCTGATAAGCAGGACACTTCTTCTTCTGTCTCCATAGCAACGCTGAGCAGGTTAAAGAATTCAGAGCATCTAATTTAGCACAGTTCCGAGGAGTGCAACATCTAAATGAGCTTGTCTTGGACCCTCGCTGTGAGAGTTAATGTCAATGCGGTTCGGTGTAAACCCCCCCCCCCCCCACCCCATGCATGGCCTAACCAACTAACTGCATCTTTTATATGGATATTGATGACTATCTAGGATAAGTAACTGAAGCAGAGATTTCTATAAATAATGACAAGTTGTGGTTTTTCTGTTCAGAATCATCAAGGAAGAGATTAACTTTCTGGACCTGGAAAATAAAGGTCAATAATGAACGTGAAAATGACGTTGGCAAAGATGTTAACACTGATGTAACGTTTCAAATAGATTTCATCACAATTCTCTGGATGCAGGTGTTTCTACAAGGTTGTTCATTTTGACTTTACAAATCAGGTTCTTTAAGATGATTCTACTTATATCGTTACATCACAGTGACGTCATAGAGTTTTCTTGTTACTCAAAAAAAACCTTCTTTTCCTAAATTCTACTCTGACCCAACAAGTACACAATATTTAACTGAATGAACTGTATCCTCCTCTATTCAGTCATTCTCTTAACTGCCCTCTAGTTAATACACAGTAACATAGTAGTATAGATTCAAGACATACATATAGTTCCATTTTTTGGCCCTACCCATAATGTCTGTCTAACAGTTACATAGTAACATAGTATTGGAGGTTGTATAAAGACATACGTCCATCTAGTCCAACCTTTACACCATACCCCCCAATAATGTTTATAACAGTTACATAATAACAGAGTATTGGAGGTGTGTGTAAGACTACGTCCATCTGTCCAACTTTATACAATACCCATAATGTCTATCCTAAAGTACATAGTAACATAGATGGGGGTGTATAAAGACATACGTCCCATCTTAGTCAACTTTTAGACCCTACCCATAATGTCTGTCAACAGTTACATAATAACAGAGTTATTGGAGGTGTGTAAAGACATACGTCCATTACTAGTCCACACCTGATACAATACCCATATGTCTATTAACATTACAGTAGTAAACCCCCCTCCCCCCCCCCCCCCCCATTAGTATTGGAGGTTGTATAAGACAACGTCCGCTAGTCCAACTTTATACCTACCCATTAATGTATGTATAACAGTTACATAGTCACATAGTATCTGGAGGTTGTATAAAGGTTCCGTCCATCTAGTCCGACCTTTATACCCACAATATGTCTGTATAACAGTTACATTAGTTAACATAGTATTGGAGGTTGTATAAAGACATTACATCCATCTAGTCCGACATTTACACCCTACCATAATGTCTGTATAACAGTTACATAGTAACATAGTTATTGGAGGGTGTATATAAAGACATAGTCCATCTAGTCAAACCTTTACACCTACCCATCAATGTCTGTTATAACAGTTACATGTAACATAGTATTGGAGGTATATAAGACATACGTCCATCTAGTCCAACCTTATAACCCCGTACCCATAATGTCTGTATAACAGTTAATAGGTAACATAGTATGGAGGTTATAAAGACATACGTCCATCTAGTCCAACCTTTATTACCCTACCCATATGTCTGTATAACAGTACATCTAACATAGTATGGAGGTTGTATAAAGACATACGTCCATTAGTCCAACTTTTATACCCTACCATAATGTCTGTTAACAGTTACCATAAAAGTATTGGAGGTTGTATAAAGACATACGTCCATTAGTCCAACCTTATACCCTACCCATAATGTCGTATAACAGTTACATAGTAACACAGTATTGGAGGTTGTATAAAAGACATACTCCATCTAGTCCAACCTTTATACCCTACCCATAATGTCTGTATAAAAAGTACATAGTAACATAGTATTGGAGGTTGTATAAAGACATACGTCCATTCTAGTCCCAACAGTACCCTACCCATGATGTAGTTAACAGTTACATAGTAACATAGTATTGGAGGTTGTAAAGACATACGTCCATCTAGTCCAACCTTTATACCCACCATTTTTTTTTTTTTTTTTTTTTTTTTTTTAATGTCTGTATAACAGTTACATAGTAACATAGTATTGGAGGTGTGTTAAAGACATACGTCATCTAGTCCAACTTTATACCCTACCCATATGTCTGTATAACAGTTTACATAGTAACATAGTATTGGAGGTTGTAGTAAAACCTCGATCATCTTCGTCCAACCTTTATCCCTTACCCATAATTTCTATAACAGTTACATAAACATAGTATTGGAGGTTGTATAAAGACATACGTCCATTAGTCCAACCTTTATACCCTACCCATAATGTCTGTATAACAGTTACATAGTAACATAGTATTGGAGGTGTATAAAAGACATACGTCCATCTAGTCAACCTTTATACCCTACCCATAATGTCTTTTAACAGTACATAAATAAATAGTATTGGAGGTTGTTATAAAAGATAATCGTCATCTAGTCCAACCTTTATACCCTACCCATATGTTCTGTTAACAGTTACATAGTAACATAGTATTGGAGGTTGTATAAAGACATACGTCATAGTCCAACCTTTATACCCACCCATAATGTCTGTATAACAGACATAGTAACATAGTATTGGAGGTTGTATAGACACATAGTCCATCTTGGTCCAACCTTTATACCCTACCCATAATGTCTGTTAACAGTACATAGTATAGTATTGGAGGTTGTATAAAGACATACGTCCAATCTAGTCCAACCTTATACCCTACCTAATGTCTGTATAACAGTTACATAGTATAACTAGTATTGGGGGTTGTATAAAGACATACGTCCATCTAGTTCCAACTTTATACCTACCCATAATGTCTGTATAACAGTTACATAGTAACATAGTATTGGAGGTTGTTATAAAGACATACGTCCATCTAGTCCAACTTTATACCCACCCATAATGTCTGTTATAACAGTTCATAGTAACATAGTATTGGAGGTTGTATAAAGACATACGTCCATCTAGTCCAACCTTTATACTACCCATAATGTCTGTATAACAGTTACATAGTAACATAGTATTGGGGTTGTATTAAAAAAATAAATAAAAAATTTTATAACCCAACAACACCATAACAAACAACAAAAGAAACTTCCAGTCCAACCTTATACCCTACCCATAATGTCTGTAAACAGTTTACATAGTAACATAGTATTGGAGGTTGATAAAACCATACGTCCATCTAGTCACACCTTATACCCTACCCATAATGTCTGTTAACAGTTACATAGTAACATAGTATTGGAGGGTTGTATATAAAGACATACGTCACTCTAGTCCAACCTTTATAACCCTACCCATAATGTCTTGTATAACAGTTACATAGTGACATAGTATTTGGAGGTTGTATAAAATATACGTCCATCTAGTCAAACCTTGTATACCCACCCATAATGTCGTTAACAGATACATAGTAATTGGAGGTTGTATAAAGACATACGTCCATCTAGTCCAACTTTACCTACCCCTAATGTCTGTATAACAGTTCATTGAACATAATATGGAGGTTGTATAAAAGACAAATACGTCCATCTAGTCCAACCTTTATACCCACCCATAATGTCGTATTAACAGTTACATAGTAAACATAGTATTGGAGGTTGATAAAGACATACGTCCATCTAGTCCAACCTTTATACCACCCATAATGTCTGTATAACAGTTACATAGTAAATAGTATTGGAGGTTGTATAAAGACATGTCCAATCTAGCCAACCTTTATAACCATACAACTAATGTCTGTACAGAGTTACATATACAAGTTAGATGAGAGTTGAATAAACCGGACATACAGCCATCTTTAGTCCAACATTTATACCCTACCATAGTCTGTAACAGTTAATCCAGAGGAAGGCAAACCGCCCCCCCCCCCAAAAAAGAGCTTAAAAAGAGGGGGCGGGGGGGGTGGATTCCTTCCTGATGCAAATGGCAATTGGAAAGATCCCTTGTACCAACCAAGAAATACAGTATATGTATTAATACCAGTAATTCGTCAATATTTATAGTATCCATGTACCAACCAGAACTACAGATATATGATTAGTACCAGAATTCTCAATATTATTAGTCATATCCCCGTACCAACCAAACTACAGGATATGATTAATAACAGTACATACTCAATTTATATTATAGTATCCCATACCAACTGAACTAAGTATATGAATTAATACCAGTAATTATCAATATTCTATAAGTATCCCCGTACCAACCAGAACACAGTATTAATACCAGTAATTCTCAATATTATATAGGATCCCTGTACCAACCAGAACTACAGTATTATGTGTTAATACTAGTAATTATCAATATTAGTATAGGATCCTGTACCATCCAGAACTACAGGATATTGTATTAATACCAGTAATCTCAATATTATCTAGTATCCCTGTACAACCAGACTACAGTATTTATGTTTAAACTAGTATTCTACAATATTCTATAGGATCCTGTACAAACCAGAAAAAGTAGAGTATAATACAGTATATTTTCAATATTATATAGTATCCATGTACCAACCAAGAACTACAGAGTATTGTATTCTAATACAGTAATTCTCAATCTTAATAGTATCCCTGTACCAATCAGAAACTACAGTTATGTATTAATACCAGTAATTCTCAATATTATATAGTATCCGTACCAACCAGAACACAATATTTGGTTATTACTACCAAGTAATTCTCAATAATTATTTATAGTATCCCGTACAACCAGAACTACAGTATATGTATTAATACCAGTATCTCAATATTAAAAGTATACCAGCTACCAACCAGAACTACAATATATGTATTAAAGACCAGTTACTTCTCAAGATTATATAGTATACCCGTACCAACCAGAACTACAGTAATGTATTAATACCAGTTAATTCTCAGATTATAAGTATCCCCGTACACCAGAACTACAGAGTATTAATACCAGTTAATTCTCAATATTATTAGTTCCCCGTACCAACCAGAACTACAGTATATGTATTTAATACCAGTAATTTAAATATTATAAAAGTATCCCTACAACCAGAACTACAGTATATGTATTAATCCAGTAAGTCTAAATATTATATAGGTATCCATGTACCAACCAGACACTACGAGTATCTGTATTAATACCAGTAATTATCAATATTTTTAGTGTTTAGTTTTAGAACTTATCCAGCCCTTTTTAAAGCTAATCAATGAACTTGCCATTACCACATGTTCCCATGCGGAGGCAGTTCCACAGTTTCACCGTCACTGTGTAAAGAAACTTTTGTAACTGAGATGCAAAACTTTTTTTTTCCACCTAAAGGATTTCTAGGGTCCTCTGATATAACCCTATTAGTGACAGAACCAGAGAGTTCATTGTCAACGTCGCTTCTGTACTGTAAACAGCCCTAACCTAAATTGTCTAATAGCCTGCATAGTCAAGGCTCCTCCATTTCCTTTATTATTTTAGCCTATCCACTTGTTAATCGCCTGATATTTAAGCCCCTCCAGTCACCTTATAATGTAGTTGCCCTTCTCGGAACTACTTTCCATTTCCAAGATGTCCCTTTTGTATATGGGATTCCAAAACGCACGATATTCCAATGAGGGCCTACCAGTGCCTGTAAAGAGGGAGAATAATATTTTCTCCTTGATTTTCCAATCCCTCTTTATTTAACAAGACAATATCTTGCTAGCTCTAGCTGTGCTTTTTTTTTTTTTACCTGGCATTGTTGGCTATAGCTAGGTCTGTTACTACCAAAACCCACAAATCTGTTCCATTAAAGATGCACTAAACAGAGTCATTTATGTGTGTAGGGGGCACGGGATTATTAATCCCCAATGGCATCACCTTACTTTATCAACGTGGAATCCCATCTGCCCATTTGCTGCCCATTGTGATAATCGATTAGGATCTGCTGTGAAATATCCTGTTAAATTATTGTAGGAGTGATAAAATCCCCAGTGAATATTTTTCCATCATTTGCCTGGCACGTTTGCTATAACTAAGTTTGTTTTATCCACTAGAAACTCCTGGCTACATTTTGCTCTGAATCCATTTCTGATCCTTTTGACGACTTATTCTGCTATATCTAGAGCCTCCCGCGGTACATTAAAATACAGACCTGCAATATTCGTTAATTAATAAAAACCTCTGCAGGCTTAAGTGGGATTACAAACAGAGGATGTAGTTATTTCCCTGCAGGGTTGGTGAAGTGTGCGGAGAGAAAGTTGAAAAGAAGCATGAAGAAAGCCTGAAAAGACACATTTATTTATACGAGCCACTCGCGAATACGGGTTTTCAGGGTTTCTTGGAGATTGCCAATTATTATATTTTTGCTGGGGAAATTCAAAATCAGATTTACTTTCTATGTAATGATGGCCCGGGGAGAGATTATCCAAACATTGTACGGCTTGAATTCTGTGCACTGAAAATGGTAGACAATGTGGGTTATTACAGGGGAAAGACAAGTGAAAGTAGAATATTTAGTATACTGATCAGGGCAAACTAATGGAAGTAGGGAACAGTTATTTCTGTGATGTAAAAAGTAAAACATAGGAGATGCGTTGTAAAGATTGTAAAACTCCACCAGGTGATGAATTTTCTCAGTTGTGTTAATATGACACCATGGTTAGTTACTTTAAAGTGATACTGTGGTCTCACTCCCACTTTATTGAAAAGGCAATATAGTTATCTTTTAAAGAAGCCTATGCGAAATGCTCTTTAGCTTCTATGATCTTATGTTGTAGGCTTGTGAATTTACACTTCCCAGGCGGCCCTTTCTCTGTGTCTCCTGTGACAGGCATGTTTATAAGCTGTCACAAGCCCACCCAGGGGTGCCCTACCATGAAGCAAACTGAAACATTTGCTAGGGCATGGAACACTGAAAAGGCAGCAGTGAAAAAGAAAAAAATCTTCCTTCATGCAAGACGGCATTTCAGACACCAGTCTCAATCAGTATAGTTCAGCCCACCACTCCCACCTCCCACGCATGTCCTGATGAAGCCACGCCTACTTCATGGCCGCCCACCATCTCATCGATATAAGCGGGCATTTAAAAGTTGTTTCAGGTGTCAAACAAACCCTACGGAACACCACCACAACTGTTATTCATTTCTGAAGCTAGTAGAGACCTCTACTTGTGGACAACCTTAGAGAGAGTAAGAAAATATTTTAGCCTTTTGGCACCTTTTAAAAATTATTAGAATTTAGGGGTCAGGGCTTATGATTACAGGATGGATGCTCAGTCCCAGCCGTGGGACTTGCTGAAACCTTAACTTGGAGGCAGATGGTTGATTGTCACAGCTCACGGTGTAGCATGGAAAAAACACCCGTTATACTGCTGTGGAACTTTGGATAGATTGATAGAAGCATTAATACTATAGTCATTTTAAAGGGTAGGAGTGTGTCCTTCAAAATAAATGCCACTGTATGGAATCCACATTTCCACTTTTTTAAAAGTTATTTATACCCCTGTTGTTACCCAAAATCACAAACACTTAGGGCATATTTAAAAGGTTGTCTTTTCCGACAAATTAATTAGCGCAGCACATCGACAGCGAAAATAGCGCCATTTGGGGTTCGTTTCGCCTTATATTAAAAAAAGCCCAAAAAAAAAACACACTTCGCGGACTGAAAAAGGCGAACGGGCGGATAAAGAGCCGAAAAGTAGTGCTGCCGGAAAACTTAACGCATCAAGAAGATGCATTGGAAAACCTTCGAACCAGAAAAGCCCACTAGAAAATGATGTCAAGTTCAAAATGGCCACCTCACATTTACCAAGAAGTCAGCCATGTTTATTGAGTCAATTTCTGTAGAAATTCTTCAATTGAATACAATTTTCTTCTTGCATGCACATGCGCCTTTATAAGGAGAGTTCGCTTTCCAAGGCATATTACATTATAATGCGCATCGCCTTTCTAATGTGCATTCGCTTTTAATGCGCGGTTCGCTTTTTCAAGGAATTAATTACCCATGAATGCATTTCGCTTATCAACAATGACTTTTCACCACCTCAGGGTCGCGCTAGTCTTTCGTCCTCTTTTTTTAACGCAAAACCACTTTCGCATATTTTATAAATAGCGTTATGCCTTTTTTGCTCCCTTTCGCAACCCAATTACCATTGCGAAGTAAGACGAAAAAGGTTTAGTGACGGTTTCGCCATTTTGCCGTTTTTAACGCTACCGTATAAATAGCGTTTAGCTGTCTTTTTGGGCGCGAAAACCCATGCGAAAAGCGAAATGCGAAAAACATTTCACTACCTTTCGCTCTCTTTTAGAAAATATGCCCTTAGATTACTTATTAGATCAAAAAGAAAAAAATGAGGAACCGAATTCTAAATTCCCTAATGACCTCCTATATATGGGCACGTATATTGGTATTGTATTAAAAACATATCTATACATACGTTTTGTTTTGTATTATTATTTGAGGTTGGGTTATATAAATATTTGTGTTGATACAGTTTAAAGGGGCACACTAAACTGTTTTAACCTCCCTGCTGAAATAATTTGATTTTGTTGGCTCATTTTCTAGATTGGGGTGATAAGGGATGTACGCCAGGTTGTTCAAAACCCAGAGAGATGCAATAAATAAGGGAACGATTCGGTGTTGTCTACATTATTTTTATAATTACTGGTGTTGGTCTATTTTCGTTGACGTCTATAAAGGGCGAAATATATAAACGTGTAACTAATAGATTAACGGAACAAATGTTATTGTAATTTTGTTGAGTGAGGATGAAACAGGGGGGTTGGACTTGCACGACACCAAACAGATTTATAGGGCCGATGGATAGATTATATGTTTACTGGTTGGCAGTAGAGATGCGTCATATTTTTGCACGTGTAGGATGATTCAATACTTATCAACAACGTTCCAATGGTTGCTTGAACTGACCAATTTAGCAAACAATCAGGAGTTGTTAGGGAAATCCACAATTGCGCCCTGGGCCCACTTATAATCAAATCCGTGAGGCTGAATATAAACATGGGCCTTCCAGAATATAAGTATTGAAATGTGTGATGGTATCCGATTGGTCAATGTAAATATTGCCAATTTAGATGGGTATCGATTGGTGCAATGTAAATTTTGACAAATTGATGTATCTGATTGGTTCAATGTAAAATAATACAAGAATCTGATTGGTCAAGAAATATTGGTAATGTCTGATGGCCTCTGATGGTCAATGTTAAATATTGAAAATGTTCTAATGGCATTTGATGGTAGTGTAAATATTGACAATGTCTGAAGACATTCTGATTGGTCAAGGTAAAATAATATTGACCAATGGTCTGCTGGACACCTGACCTTGGTCAAAGTAAGTAAATATAGCCAATGTATTGAGGTATTTCTGATTGGTCAATGTAAATATTGCCAATGTATGATGGTATCTGATGGTCAATGTTATATGCAAGCTGATGGTATCTGATTGGTCAATGTAAATTATTGCCAATGTTTGTGGTATCTGGTTGGTCATGTAAATAATTGCCAATGTCTGATACATCTGATTGCAATGTAAATATTGCCAATGTATGATGGTATCTGATTGGTCATGCTAAATATTGCAATGTTGATGAATTGATTGGTCAAGAAATATAGCAATGTCTGATGACATCGATGGCAAGTAAAGATTGCAATGTATGATGGTATCTGATGGGTCAAGTAAATATGGCCAATGTCTGATGACATCGATTGGTCATGTTAAATATAGCCAATGTCGGAGTGGTATCTGATTGCGTCAATGTAAATAGGCCAAGTCTGAGGGTATCTGATTGGGTCAATGTAAATATTGTCACGTCTGATGGCATGTGATTGGTCAATGTAAAAATAGTGCCAATGTTGGGGTATCTGATGGTAAATGTAAAATTGCCAATGTCTGATGGTATCGGTTGGCCAATAAAATATTGCCAATGTATGAATGGTATCCTGTGGTCAATATAATATTCAAGTTGATGACATTGATTGGTCAATGTTAAAATATTGCCAATGTCTCTGACGTATCTGATTGGGTCCAATCTAAATATTGCCAATGTTGATGGTATATATTGGTCAATATAAATATTGCTATGTTTGATGATCTGATGCGTCATGTTTAACTATGGCCCAATGTTGATGACATTGTTGGGCTCAATGTTAAATATGGCCAATGTTGATGGGCTCTGATTGGGCAATGTAATAATTGCCAATGTTGATTGACATCTGATGGGTCAATGTAAAATATTTCCAATGTCTGTGGTATCTGATTGGTCAAATGTAAATAGTGCAATGTGTCTGATTGAAATTCTGATGGTCATGTAATATTGCAATGTTCGATGGTACTTGATTGGTCAAGGTAAATAATACCAGTATCTGATTGGTTGGGATATATACATTGTCACCAGTATTATAAACCAGTAATCGACCTTCCCCATTTCTTTTTTTCCCATCCGCAACATCCATTTCCTGACCCCATCAGTCATCCTGTTCAGTAAATCCTTTTACAGCACAAGAGAATAGGGGGTTACCGGAGCTAGACGTCCGTACCTCCTTCAGCAGAACGGTCTGTCTTCTGATTGATGGGGACTTCCCCACTGATAACACGAGGAACCTGCAAGCAGCCAACACGGGCGACCCCCCTCCGGGAACCAAAGGACTGCTCCCTGTCTTCTAGAAATCATAAACTGACAGTCCACAAGTTCACAGTCCGGGGGATCTGGGTGCAGGAGATTACCTTAAGGGGCCCGAAACGTGGGGTTTGTGTTCACTGGTGGGGACCCCTTGTTCAGGTTTTTATTCCGCAGTCAGTTTAGCAAGTACAAAATGGTTCCTCAAAATAAACGAAGGTCATAGTCCCGTGGGCTGGAGGAAGGAAACATTGTGAGGTAGTGGGGGGATGTTCCATTGGTCTGTAAGTTGGGCTGGTTTGTTCCGTGGAAGCTTCATATTTACGTCACAGTGTTTCTATGATTTCACCTCCCCAAACACAGCACGGTTGGAACTTTAATCGCAGGTTTCTCCACATTGTCCAGACATCCCATTTACGGTACAATATTTTAAAACGTGTTTTTTGAAGTTCAAAATTTAGTTCGAATTAAACCCATAAGTAAAATGGGTGGAGTTGGAGGTGGGGGGTCTGTATTGAGGGGTGGGGTTCGAGGGTTTGGAGGGGGGGTCTTGTATTTAGGGGTGGGGTTTGGATGGTGGGGTCTGTATATAGGAGTGGGGTTTGGAGGTGGGGACTGTATATAGGAGGGGGTTTGGAGGTGGGGTCTGGATATAGGGGTGGGGTTAAGGGCAGAATGTTAGTTTATGTAGATTTCAGGCTAGTCGACACCAATAGACAGTTCACTGAAACACCTCAAGGGTTTCTGTTCGGTGGCAGGTATATCGAACTGAAGGGTAAAAGGGGGTACATCAAAATTTCGATGGATTTGATTGAATCAGTCCAAATGAAATTGAGCCATATGGGAATTTTAGAGTAACTGTGGGCCATACCACTAAGTCTAACATCGTCTAAACATCACGGTCACAAAACTTACCCATGGATGGCCATTTTGCAACCATTATTATGGCCATAAAGTTGATTGCGGAAACTTTGCAGTGATGTCGAGGTAAAACCTATGATGAACTTATGTTACGATGGGTTTCAGGTCATTACATAAGATTCAGTGTGTGGCCAACTTACAAAGCTGACAGGAAGGGGATAACTTAAAAGCTCTTAAAATGAGGTGGTAAAGACTAAAGAGGGAATCCACTGTGGGATTTTGGTAGGAAACAGATGAACTGGTCTTAAAAAAAATGTGATAAAATAAGAATAACGTGATTGGTTTTTCCAGAGGGCACACCCTTGTTTCACGTTTGAGAGGAAGTTGCCATGGAGTATGCCTCGGGACCAAGCTCGGGGTAAAGGGCACTGTACCAGTGCCCACCCTCAGTGCCAAAGCCGTGTGAGGGGGTTGAAAGGTAAACCAGCCGGTGCTGTTTGCAGTGGGAGCTTTCATTCGATATCGGAGCTGTTTCTGAGGAAGTGAAACCAGAGACGACGACGAAAGGACTGTGGAACGGAGTTCATATTGGGCGGCCCAAGTCCTTATACGAGATTCGAGCAACTGGCGGGAGGGAGGAGAGAGTCTGAAATCGAACATGGTAATAAACTTAAAGTTGCACTCTTTAAAAAAAAAAACTTAAGAAGGATGCCATGTTCCGCCAGAACATCCGCCCCAGCCCAGTGAATGAAGTCTTCATCAGCCTGTGACCCCCGGCATGTGTGTCTATGGCCCACACCCTGACCCATTCCACCATCTCCTTTATAGTCTTTGCAAGGTTCTGGTTCCTCTGTAGTTGTTTTCCCAGCGGTATGAATGGCAGAAGTAAGGTATGCAGGTAAAATTCAAGATGTACCCATAGAAGTGTGGCACGGGGTGGGAATGCCCAATGCACTACACCCCAGCTGGTAAAAATATTGGTCAAAAGAAATAGGAAAAACCAACCGAATATTCAGGTTAAATCATTTTAGCCAGAATGTCCAATCAATCGCAACAATGTTGGTACAATTTGTGGAATCAACCAAATTCAGGTTGGGATGACTGGGCTCAAAATTCCTTCACAACAACCTCCGTTGCAGTCACTTCGGTTAACGTTGGTATGTTGGTTGCTTCAGGGATATTAAGGAAAAATAAACATTTTAAAGGTGAAGAAGCCGCATGGGCTAAATTCGTCCTATTTAGTCATTTAAAATAAATGAGTTAATTATATGTAACTGATGTATCCACTGAGAATCGAATTTTAGTCTCTTACTGATTTAAAGATATGAGCAATGATTTGGTATGGAGGCGAGATCCTTAGACATCGATCCTAAAGAAAACAACTTTAAACATATCGCCTGCAGTTCTTTGTAACTTCATTGGGAATCTCTCTGAGGTTCCCGCTGCAAACAGGGGACCTGCGTTCTGAGCGAAACGTTATTTCTATTGTCATTCATGGACAGAGAGAGGACAGACAGGGAGTGTTACAGGGGGTGTGATAAGTCCAAATGGCCTTTCTGGAGGTGGAAATTTTTCTTTGTTCCACGTTACATCGCAAGTAATAAACCCCTTGGACGCCCCAATGCCCACTATACATACACCGATTTGGGAACGACACCATAGCCAATCGGAAGTTAAAGATAGTAAATCCCCTGGTTGTACACAACACAGCTATTTTAATGAAGGGCCAGAAGAAAGTTTTAAAGCAGATCACCAGGGTTACCGGGGACTCGTTAATACTTTTATTGGCAAGGCTTATGTAGGAGTTTAAAGGGCAAGTAAATATCAGCATAAGTAGGCTATTGGGGGGCGTCAGGAGTTTAGTTGAGTCAAGGAATCTCTGAGTATGGACATTAAAAAATTGATTCACCTGGAATGTGAGATCATAGGACACAAACCTTATTTCTCCGGTAAAAGGACATCGGTTATGGGAAAACATTATGGATGTGTTTGCTTGTTCCAAATTACTAAGTATCCCACCCTAAACTTACAGCCTAATAAAACTATAGTATCCACCCTAACTAGAGCCTAATAAAACTAGTATACCACCCTAACTACAAGCCTATAAACTAGTATCCCACCCTAATACAGCCTAAATAAATAGTATCCCACTCCTAAATTACAGCTCCTAATAACTAGTTATCCCCACCCACACCTAACTACAAGCCTAAAAAATAGTATCCCACTCTAACTACAGCCTAATAAACTAGTAATTAGTATCCCACCATAACTAAGCCTAATACACTAGTATCCCACCCTAAATACAGCTTAATAAATCGTATCCCACCTAATACCGCTAAATAAACTAGGATCGATCATAATACAGCTATATTAAAACTAGGATCCCACCATAAATACAGGCTTATAAACTAGTATCCACCCTAATTACAGCCTAATAAACTAGTATCCCACCCTAAATACAGCTTAATAAACTGGTAGCCCACCCTAACTACAGCCTAAATAAACTAGTATCCCACCCTAAATACAGCTTAATAAAATAGTATCCACCCTAAATACAGCCTAATAAACTAGATCCCACCATAACTACCGCATTAATAAACTAGGATCCCATCCTAAATACAGACCTAATAAATAGTATCCCACTGAACTAAAGCCTAATAAACTAGTATCCCACCCTAATTAAACTTTATTAAATAGTCTCCCACCCTAAATACAGATAATTCAAACTAGTATCCAACATAAATTACAGCTAATAAACTAGTATCCCACCCTCAATACAGCCTAAATAAAATAGTATACCACCCAACTACAGCCTAATAAACTAGTATCCATCCTAACTACAGCCTAATAAACTAGATTCCACCCTACACTACAGCCTAATAAACTAGTATACCACCCTAACTACAGCTAATAAATAGTATCCCACCCGAAAATACGACTATAGTAAACTGGTATCCCACCCCTTAACTACAGCCTAATAAACTAACTATCCCACACCATAAACTACACTTTTACTGAACTAGTATCCCCCCCTAACTACGGCCTAATAAACGAGTATCCACACCACCTAACTACAGCTAATAAACTAGTATCCCACCTAAACAGCCTAAATAAAATAGTATCCCACCCCTAAAACTACAGCTTAATAAACTAGTATCCCCCCTAACTAAAGCCTAAGAAACTAGTATCCCACCTAATGCAGCATAATAAACTAGTATCAACCTAAATACGCTAATAACTAGTATCCCACCCTAACTACAGCTTAATAAAACCTAGTTATCCATCCTAAAATACAGCCTATAAACTAGTCCCACCTAACTACAGCCTAATAAACTAGTATCCCACCCTCAAACTACCCTTTTTACTTAACTAGTATCCACCCTAAATAAGCTTAATAAACTAGATCCCACCCTAAATACAGCTACCTAATAAAATAGTATCCCACCATAAATACAGCTAATAAACTAGATATCCCACCCCTAAACTAAGCCTAATTAAACTAGTATCCCACCCTTAACTACAGAATAATAATAAACTAGATCAAACCCTAACGACAGCCTAATAAACTGAATCCCACCCTAACTACAGCTTAATAAAATAGTATCCCACCCCTAACTACAGCCTAAATAAACTGTATCCCACCATAACTACAGCATAATAAACTAGTATCCCACCTAACTACAGACCCTAATAAAAAGCGATCCCACCCTAAACTAAGCCTAATAAACGTTTGTACCACCCAAATACAGCTTAATAAATAGTATCACCCTAAATAAGCTTATTAAACAGTATCCCACCCTAAATACAAGCTTATTTAACTAGTATCCCACCCTAAATACAGCCTTAATAAAACTAAGTATCCCACCTAAATTTACAGCTTAATAAACTAGTTCCCACCTAAACTACAGCCTAATAAAACTAGTACCAACCATAAATACAGCCTATAAATAGTATCCCACCCTAATCCCGCTAATAAATAGTATCCCACCCTAAATACGACTAATAAACTGGTATCCACCTAACTACAGCCTAATAAACTAGTATACACCCTAAATAAAGCTTAATAAAATAGTATCCCACCCTAACTACAGACCTAATAAAATAGTATCCCACCCCTAACTCAGCTTAATAAACTAGTCTCCCACCCTAACTAAAGCCTAATATATAAAACTAGTATCCCCCCGAACGCCAGCAGTAAAAAAAAATAAACTAGTATCCACCCGAAAAATACAGCCCTACTAAACTAGTATCCACTACCTAAATACGCTTAATAAATAGTATCACATCATAAAACAGCTAATCAACTAGGATCCCACCCTAACTTACAGGCACCCGAATAAAATAGTTATCCCACCCTAACTACACTTTACTTAACTAGGATCCCACCCTAATACAGAGTCTAATAACTAGGATCACCACAATAAATACAGCCTAATAAACTAGTATCCCAACATAAATACAGGCTTAATTAAACTAGTATCACACCCTAACTACGCCTAAAAACTAGTATCCAACCCTAACTACAGCCTAAGGAAACTAGTATCCCAACTAAACTACGCCTTAAATAAACTAGTATCCCACCCAAATACAGCATGAATAAACTAGTATCCCCCCCCTAACGACAGCCTAATAAACTAGTATCCCCCCACCCGAATACAGCCTAATGAAACTAGTATCCCACCCTAAATACAGCCTAAAGCAAATAGTATCCCACCCTAACGACGACTAGTAAAAACTAGTGTCCCCACCCTAAATACAGCTTAATAAACTAGTATCCCACCCCTAAATACAGCTTAAGAAACTAGTATCCCACCTAAATACAGCTATAACTAGTATCCCACCCTAAATACAGCTTAATAAATAGTATACCACCTAAATACAGTTAAATAAACGAGTATCCCACCCAACTACAGCTACTAACTAGTATCCCCACCCTAATACAAGCTAATAAACTAGTATCACCTAAATACAGCTTACTTACACTATATCACACCATAAAAGACAGCCTAAGAAAATGGTATCCCCACCTAAATACAGCACTTAAATAGTATCCCACCTAACACAGCCTAATAAATAGTTATCCCCACCCTTAAAACAGATTACTTAACTAGTATCCCCACCTAATAGCTTAATAAAAATAGTATCCCACTCTTAAATCAGCTTACTTAACTAGTATATCCTATCCTTAAATAAGCTGATTACTTAACTAGTATCCCACCATAAATAAGCCTACTTAATAAACTAGTATCCCACCCTAAATAAGCTTAATACTAGTATCCCACCCCGTACCGTCGCACCCTTGTGACGTCACGCGCATGGCGCGCTGACGTCAGTGCGACGGGAGACTGGGCGCCGCCATCTTGGAGGGACCGGAGCGACTATCTGCCCATTCAGCTTGGGTCGTGTATAAAAAATGCAACAGAAATGACTGCCTTCCTGTTTGCAGGACCCTAGTGAGGACCGTTGGTTTTGCCTTGACCCCGCGCTGGGTGATGCAGTTGTCAGTAAAGATCTGAGCATGTTTGACCCCTCCACCGCCCCCCCCCCCCCCTCCCCCCCCCAGTCGCACTTCCTGTTAGGACATTTATTTTTCACACACAAGCAAAAAAAGGAAGGATGTGAGGTGACATAATAGGAGAGCGAGGAGCAAAGCACGGAGGGGCGGGTTAGAAGAAAGGGGAGGCGCGAAGAACATAGACAGTACACGCGGCATCAATAATGTCACCAAGTTAAGGTGGATCCACTAGCAAAAGGTATGAATATAAACTGATATTTTTCAAAATGGAAAGAACATGGAGCTGTTTCAGAATAACTAGTGTATGGATGTACAGGTAAGTGGGTAAGAAGCAGAGGTGACAGGATAAGTTAAAATAATGATATTTCCTCTGAACTGTCCTTTTAATTGTGGCTATTGAAGTTTGGCAAAAAAAGTTGACAATTGCCACTCGCTGTTCCACACAACGCATACGGTCACTAAGGTGTATGAATCACGAACGAGTGCTGGTCATTCCGAAATGGGACTAGTTTCAATTACATCTCCCCCAAAGCTTTATGTTTACTTTGTTCCAACAATTAATAGATTGTTCCACTACACGCAAACTGCCTTAAAGTTTGATATAACTGGTGGAAAATGGTATGTCCATCCCCCAAAAAAACCTTATATTCGTTGGCAACCCCCCAAACCTTCACCCCACAAGGCTTATAAATTCACACCGGTGCTTCTGACAGTACTTACCAAGACTTCTCCCCGACCTATGTCTCAGCCAATCACAGGCAGACGTCTGCTTTGTCTGGCCCTTTTAATTTTTTCTGTGCACTGAAAAGACATGGAACGCAAGCATTTGGACTCTGGGGAAGGAGGCTGGGTAAAATCTGTCAGAACCATCTCTGGAATTTATAAGCCTAGGAGGTACAAGATTTGAATGGCGATCCAATGAAATCTAAGAGTTTTTGGGGGTGGACATTCACCTTAACCTTGGAAACGCATTTTCAATAGTTACAACAGTTGATGTGCAGGGTGGTAAATTTCAGGTTACACCCGTTTCCAAAGACCGCAGCGTGTTTTGAAGGTCCACTTCATGTGTAAACCTTTACCTTATACATCCTTTGTCATTACAAACAATATACTGTATATACGTACAGCCTGCCATTTAACTCAAGAATAACTTAGTTCATTTCACCGTCTCCATCATTGTCTCCATCTGTAATACAATACTACCAGCGCCTCAAGCTTATACCCTCGGGATGAGAAATAGTTAAAACAGAGATCTATTAACTTGTGTCTCCAGAACTCATTATAGTCTAACCCTGGTGGTTAACTAGAGTAGTAGTTGATGATATTGTCACTTGTCTCTGTCTACGGTGACATTACCAGGATGGAACATGACCAAAAAAATCCTGGGATTGTCCCACCAGATCCTGGGTGCCATATTGTGTAACCAATCCTGTAATTTTTCTAAACCTGGTTTTGTCACACCGATAAAAAAACCTACGGTGTCTGGAGGACTCGACTTCTTACCCTACAACCGCACACACTGGAGGTTACTGAGTTAGAAGGATGAGAAGTTTGGTGCGTATCAAAAAAATGCTGCCCGGCAAATCTTCGTACTGGACTAATATTCACCTTCCCTTTCATCCACCGCCTTCAACCCTGAGAAACTTCACTGATCAATCATCTAATGTAAAGTAAATCTTAACTTTCAAAAGCAAATTCTGAATTTGATTTTTGATGGAAAAGTTTTCAAAAGTGATGAAAAAATCTTATGGATGTGATGCGAGGCTGTATATAAAGAACATTTTCCATCTAGTCCAACCTTAACCCTACCCATAATGTTGTTATAACAGTTACATAGTAACATAGTATTGGAGGTTGTATAAAGATATACGTCCATCTAGTCCCACCGTTATGACCCTTACCCATAACTGTCTGTTAACAGTACATATAGTAACATAGTATGGAGGGGAATAAAGACATTCTTCCATCTAGTCCAACCTTTATACCCTACCATAATGTTGTATAACAGTTACATAGAACATAGTATCGAGGGTGTATAAAGACATAGTCCATCTAGTCACACCTTATATCCTACCCATAATGTCTGTATAACAGTTACATAGTAACATAGTATTGGAGGTTGTATAAAGACATTTTCCATCTAGTCCAACCTTTAACCCTAACCCATAATGTCTGTATACACGTTATATAATAACATAGTATTGGGAGTTTGTATAAAGACTTCATTCCATCTAGTCCAACCTTTATACCTACCCATAATGTTGAAACAGTATTATAATAACAGTAGTATTGGAGGTTTGTATAAAGACATTCCTTCCATCTAGTCCAACCTTTATACCCTACCCATAATGTCTGTATAACGTTACATGTAAATAGATTGGAGGTTGTATAAGGACATTCTCCCATCTAGTCCAACCTTTACCCTACCATAATGTCTGTATAACAGTTATATATACATAGTATTGGAGTTTGATAAAGAATTCTTCCATCTAGCCAAACTTTATACCCTACCCATAATGTCTGTCATAACAGTTACATAGCGAAAATGTATTGGAGGTTGTATAACAGACCATACGTCCATCTAGTCCAACCTTTATACCCTACCCATAAGTGTCTAAACAGTACAAAGTAACATAGTATTGGAGGTTGTATAAAGACATCTTCCATCTAGTCCAACCTTTATACCCTACCCATAATGTCTGTTAACAGTTACATAGTAAATAGTATTGGAGGTTGTATAAAGACATACGTCCATCTGTCCAACCTTTATACCCTACCCAGAATGTCTGTTAAAAGTTACAAAGAACATAGTATTGGAGGTGTATAAAAGACATTCTTCCATACTTAGTCAACCTTTATAACCTACCCATAATGTCTGTAAACCGTTACATAGTAACATAGTATTGGAGTTGTTATAAAGACAGTCTTCCTCTAGTCCAACCTTTAGAACCTACCCATAATGTCTGTATAACAGTTACATATGAACATAGTATTGGAGGTTGTATAAAGACATTACTTCATCTAGTCCAACCTTTATACCCTACCCATAATGTCTGTATACAGTTACATAGTAACATAGTATTGGAGGTGTATAAAGACATTCTTCCATCTAGTCCAACCTTATACCCTACCCATAATGTCTGTATAACAGTTACATAGTAACATAGTATTGGAGGTTATATAAAGACATTCTTCCTCTACGTCCAACCTTTATATACCCTAACACTAGTGGTCTGTATAACAGTTACATCGTAACATAGTATTGGGGTTGTTAAAGCCGATTCTTCCTCTAGTCCAACTTTATACCCTCACCCTAATGTCTGTATAACATTACATATTAAATGTATTGGGGTTGTATAAAGACCTACGTCATCTCGTCCAACCTTTATACCTACCCATAACTGTCTGTATAACAACGTACATAGTAAAATGAGTATTGGAGGTTGTATAAATACATTCTTCCATCTAGTCCAACCTTTATACCCTACCAAATGTCTGATAACAGGTACATAGTAACATAGTATTGGAGGTTGTATAAACGACATGCGTCCATCTAGTCCAACCTTTATACCTTACCCATAATGTCTGTATAACAGTTACATAGGAACATAGTATTGGAGGTTGTATAAAGACATTCTTCCATCTAGGTCCAACCTTCTTACCCTACCACATAATGTCTGTATAAACAGTTACATAGTAACATAGTATGAGGATGTATAAAGACATGGTCTCATCTAGTCCAACCTTTATACCTACCATAATGTATGTATAACAGTTACATAGTAACATAGTTATTGGAGGGTGGTATAAAGACATTCTTCCATCTAGTCCAACCTTTATACCCTACCATAATGTCTGTATAACAGTTACATAGTAACATAGTATTGGAGGTTGTATAAAGACATATTCAATCTAGTCAACCTTTATACCCACCATAATGATCCTGTATAACAGTTACATAGTAACATAGTATTGGAGGTTTATAAAGACAGTCGCATCTAGTCCAACCTTTATACCTACCCATCTGAATGTCTGTATAACAGTTACATAGTAACATAGGTTGGAGGTTGTATAAAGACATTCTCCATCTAGGCAAACCTTTATACCTACCATAAGGTCTGTATAACAGTTACATAGTAAACATTATTGGAGGTTGTATAAGATATCGTCCATCATAGTCCAACCTGTACCCTACCCATAATGTCTGTAGAAACAGTTAATAGTAACATAGAGTGGAGTTGTTTTAAAGACATTCTTCCATCGATCCAACCTTTATACCCTCCCATAATGTCATGTATAACAGTTACATAGTAACATAGTATTGGAGGTTGTTTAAAGACATAATCCATCTAGTCAACTGTATACCTACCCATAAGCTGTATAACAGGTTACATTAGTAACAATATATGGAGGTTGTATAAAGACTTCTTCATTAGTCCAACCTTTATACACCTACCCATAATGTCTGCTATAACAGTTAATAGATAACATAGTTTTGGAGGTGTATAAAGGACATTCTCCATCGAGTCCAACCTTTATACCCTACCCATAATGATGTATAACGTTAAACCTAGTAACATAGTATTGGAGGTTGTATAAAGACATATTTCCATCTAGTCCAACCTTTATACCCTACCCATAATGTCTGTTAACAGTACATAGTAACATAGTATTGGAGGTGTATAAAGACTATACGTCCATCTAGTCCAACCTTCTATACCCTAACCAAATGTCTTATAACAGTTACATAGTAACTAGTATTGGAGGTTGTATAAGACATCGTCCATCTAGTCCAACCTTTATACCTACCATAGTCTGTATAACAGTTACTAGTAACATAGTAACTAGTATGGAGGTTGTAGTAAAGACATACTCCATCTAGTCCAACCTTTATACCCTACCCATAATGTCTGTATAACAGTTACATAGACATAGTATTGGAGGTTGATAAAGACATTCTCATCTAGTCCAACCTTTATTACCCTACCCATCAATGTCTGTATAACAGTTACATAGTAACATGTATTGGAGGTTGTATAAAGACATTCTTCCATCTAGTCCAACCTTTATACCCTACCCATAATGTGTATAACAGTTAACATCGTAACATAGTATTGGAGGTGTATAAAGACATATACTTGATTATCCAACCTTTATACCCTACCCATAATGTCTGTATAACAGTTACATAGTAACTAGTATTGGGGTTGTATAAGACATGTCCATCTAGTCCACCTTTATACCTACCCATAATGTCGTATAACAGTACATAGTAACATAGTATTGGGAGTTGTATAAGACATCTCATCTAGTCCAACCTTTATACCCACCCATAATGGTCTGTATAACAGTTACATAGTAACATAGTATTGGAGGTGTATAAGATATTCCATCTAGTCCAACCTTTATACCTACCATAATGTCTGTATAACAGTTACATGTAACATAGTATGGAGGTTGTATAAAGGACATTCTCCATCTAGTCCAACCTTTTATTACCCTACCCATAAGTCTGTATTAACGTTACATAGTAACATAGTATTGGAGGTTTGTATAAAGACAGATCCATCTAGTCCAACCTTTATACCCTACCCATAATGTCTGTATAACAGTTAACTAGTAACATAGTATTGGAGGTTGCTATAAAGACATCGTCCATCTAGTCCAACCTTTAACCTACACCATAATGTTGATAACAGTTACATAGGGAACATAGTATTGGAGGTGGTTATAAGGAGATCTTTCCATCTAGTCCAACTTTATACCCTACCCATACATGTCGATAACGTTTACATAGTAACATAGTATTGAGGTTGTATAAAGACATTCTCCATCTAGTCCAACTTTATACCCTACCATAATGTTGTATACATTACATAGTAACATAGTATTGGAGGTTGTATTAAAGACATTCGTGCATCACCAACCTTTATACACTACCCATAATGTCTGTATAACAGTTACATAGTAACATAGTATTGGAGGTTATAAAGACATTCTTCCAACTAGTCCAACCTTTATACCCTAACCCATATGTCTGTATACACAGTTATATAGTAAATAGTATTGAAGGTTGTATAAAAGAAATATCTCCATTAGTCCAACTTATACCCTACCCATAAGTCTGTATAACAGTTACATAGTAACATAGTATTGGAGGTTGTATAAAGATATTCTTCCATCTAGTCCAACCTTTATACCCTACCCATAATGTCTGTATAACAGTTACATAGTAACTAGTATTGGAGGTTGTATTAAAGACATTCTTC
Organism: Hymenochirus boettgeri; assembly: GCA_019447015.1. Lineage (NCBI taxonomy): Eukaryota > Metazoa > Chordata > Amphibia > Anura > Pipidae > Hymenochirus > Hymenochirus boettgeri. The sequence continues at coordinate 49,682 of JAACNH010001470.1, read as the reverse complement.
CATCTGGAGTCAACTTTATCACCCTACCCATATGTCTGGTAAAAGTTAACAAGTACTGAAATATAGTCGGAATGGAACGATGAACCCGACCTGAGCCTGGACACAGTGGTTAATAAAGAGGAATCATAATGCACAACTCATGTCAAGATGGCGCTACGTGCGACGGCTGGTCCGCATGAACCAGACGGCGGAATGTAATGTCTCTTACTACCCCACATACCCCACACCCATCCCCAGGATATGGTCGGCCATCGTGTCGTTATTCGAAAGTACTTATCGTCAAACCTTTATACCGTACATGACTGGGCTATGAACAAGTTATCCACGTATAACATAGAGGGTTTAAGCTTTTAATTAGTCATTACCCCAATGTATAACAGTATAGTAAACTTATATTCATGGGCAATACACAGAGAAATCTGCACCAAGTGCAACCCGGAACCTCGATGATGAATAAACCAGATAAAGAATCAGCACAAGTTTGGCATGGCATGGCGTGCCGGCGCGAGGCGGCTCTTGAGACCGGGCGGAGGAGGATAAGTATATTTACGACCTTCCAGATGGCTAGACCAATTCAGTTTAGAAAGTCTGGAATTCCGAGATAAAGGGAGCATGATCCCTTTGAATCTTCTTGCAAGACTTTCCAGGAAATTATAGGGTCTTAGGTTGATGGGATCTACTTCTATGGGCCATCGACCAATAGGAAATAGGGTGGAATGGAGAGAAGAAAAGTGGTTGAGATCACAGGTTTAAGTAAGGGGAACACATTAAATACATTAGGAATCTTCAATCTGCGAGGCAAGAGATAATCGAAAGAGCAGTAGGGTTGATTATTTCCAGATGGGAAGGACCAATGAACTTGGGCCGAGTTTGGGCTGGCAAGCTTAAGTTAATAATTATAGTAGAGAGCCAAACTATGATCTCCGATGGAGTAAGGAGGGAAGGTCTGCGTTTTTTATATCAGAGTTGACTGCTGTATCAGGTGTCTTCTTAAATGTGAGTGTGGTAGCACTCCGAGAGGCGGACAAAGTGTGAGCTGCAAAGATCTTGGTGCTGCTGGGACATCAGTAAGAAGAAAATTCTTGTGGAAGGCTAAGGGTGGTGTCCATACACAGTCAGAAATGGTGATCTACGTGGAGGAATTTGTGCCATTATTATGGGAAGGTCTCCCAAGGTAAAAGCTCAGACCAGTCTCCTTGGCACAGGGAAAATGACAACGAAGGAACTGTTCAAGTTGGCTTGATTAACGAAGTTCAGCTGCCCCATTGGATGGGGGTGTAGGCAGAGGAGAACTGAGTGACACCCCAGGATTTTGGCAAGGGCTCTCCTAATTTGCAACAAATGGGTACCCCGATCAGAGACTATTTCGGCAGGTAACCATGAAGGCGAAAAATACTGTGGGAGATGAAAAAGTTGAGCCAGTTCAGGAGCAAGGGAACTGGTGGAGGGATCAGTTGCCCCCTTATGTCTTATATGACAGCGATCCATCACGACCCCAAATGACAATATTTCCTTTAGACGGGGGGAAGTTCAACAATAAATCCATGCAACGATGAGTCCATGGGTGGGAGGGGATCGGTAGGGTCTCAAGAAGTCCGGGGGACAGTAGTGGTCGGATTTCGATTTAGTACAGATTACAGGAGGCGATACAAAGTCGTTTTACGACGTCTGTTTGTCATGCGGCCACAACCGACATTCAGTGAGTTGAAATGTCTTATGGATTACAGGATGACCGGCCTGGTTTAGAGCTGTGGGTCTGCTGGAGATGGGTTAGTCTGTGTTCTGGGGTAATATCAATCAAAACGATAACCGAGAGTAAATGGATCGGTGCGGAGGAGTGACTGGATAGAAGCTGAGGGGGGCAAGCGAAGTAAGACAGAGAGGAATGACCCTGGAGGGAGGTATATGATGGTTCTTCTAGATCAGAGGAACTTCAAGAGGCAAGGAAACTTCTAGACAAGGGATCCGCGTCTCTTGTTTCTAGAACCAGGCCGAAAGATGATAATGAAGTTTGAAGCGGGAGAAGAGAGAGGTTTTTTTGCCAACGGGCCCCCTGCGAGGATTCAGCCTCTTAAGTGATGATGAAATTCAAGATTTTTAGATCGGTAAAACTATGGACAGGGTGATTAGAACCTTCCCAAAAGTGTCTCATTCTTCAAGAACTAGTTTGATGGCCAAAAGTTCCGGTTTCCGATGTCATAATTCCTGTTCTGATAGCTTAAAATTTTAGAAAAAATGCACGTGGTGAAGTTCTGTCATCCGCTCGGTTTTTGTGATATATTGCCCAGCTTCCAATATTGGATGCTCTACTTCAAGAAAAAATGGAAGAAGGGTGTTAGACATGTTTGAGTATGAGGGCAGAGGAAAATGAGTCCTATAAGGAGCTGAAGGCTCCAAAGCCTGTGGTGTTGTCAAGAACTAGGTTGCCCACCCTTCTTGTAAAGGGCGAGGATAGGATCATACGGAGGAGAATCCTTTGATTAAATTGTCTATAATAATTGGCGAAGCCAATGTCTTGAACTGCTTTGGTTAGAGGTAGGTATATGCCATTCCGTATGGGGCAATCTTGAGGGCCATATCAAATCCTTCTTGAGAAAATGATATAACCAAAGAAATGGAATCGTGGGGACTTCAGAAAGATCAATTTTTCCAATTTTTGGGCATACAAGGGAGTTGACGAAGATGAGATAGGACTTCTTTTAATGATTCTGTGGTGGAGAGGAGGTTCTCAGAAAAAATTAAGAGTGTCATCTGCAGATAGACCAATAAACAGCGACCCAGAAGGTCTCGGAATCAGGTCATGACAATTCCTGAAAAACAGCCGGAGCATTGCAGGAGGCCATAAGGCATCACAGGTACTCGTATGTCCATACGAGTGTTGAAGGCGGTTTCCAACCATCCCCCTGTCGGATGACGAATTAAATTGATAGGCCCCACGGAGGTCTATTTGGAAAGATACGGGCATTTTTAATTGATCAACATTCAGTCAATCATGGAAGAGGGGTAGCGATTTTTAAGTGGTTACCCTTTTGGAGTCCTCCTGGTAATCGTGCAAGGGAGAAGGCCCCCATCCTCTTCTCCACAAAAAGAATCAGTCAGCCGGTGAAGTGGAAGGTCGGATAAAAACCCCGTTGTAAGTATTTGTCCTGAATATATTCTTGCATGATTTAGTTTCGGAGGTCGGTGAAAGAGATAGTTACGTCCTAGTGGGAAAGGAACCTGGATGAGTAATTAATAGGGCAGTCATATGTGCGATGATGGTGGGCGGGTTTCAGATCAGGCTGAATTTTTACAAAATAGTCTGCAAATTCTTGATATTGTACGCGTAAGGGATTCTTAGGTTACCACAGAACCAACAGGGAATTATTGAAAGAGGAGGAGATGCATGTTGGATCTGGCAGGTAGGACTCCAGTCTTGCTATACTGTTAGTATGCAGTCTATGTGAGGGTTATGAAGACGGGAGCCAAGGGAGACAATAACCAGGGGCGTGAGGGGCAAGATCAGTGATAAGAAAGAGATTTCTTCTTTATGTAAAGGACCGATATTCAATGGCTAATGGATGGGGTGGCATCGAAAACTCATCAGAGGAGAGAGGTTGTCGTCAAGGGAAAACACCGGAGAGGTTGGGCAGTTGGCAACAGGGGAATCTTTAGGTGTGTTGGCAAGGTCTTGTGTCCATTAAGTTGCCGGCTGCTCCTGAGTCAAGAGATGCTAGAGTTCAGGGCTGTGGTGGTTTTATTTTGAAGAACTTGGAGGAAACAATGGTCAGGTCTTAGTCGGGGTGATTACGGAACTATCGCCTAGTGATGTCACCCTAGTGATCTCGGTTGAGAGTTTCCTGTTTTAAGGATGAACAGTTCTGCTTTTGCGAATATGCCCCTTCCTCCCAGTAGCAGGCATAGCCTGCTGTGCGTTCCGAAGTTTTCTTGTTCGGAAGGTGGACTCTCCTATCTTGCCATAGGTTCTATCTATAGAGGGAAAATCAGCTGAAATCTGAGAGGAGAGATTGAATGTGGGAGCCAAAGGTGAAATTTCCTGCCATGTTTCGTTTCTCAGAATGACCTCCTTGGACGATATCTATCTTGATGCTGAGGGAGATGGTTCACTAGGTATTCGGTAAGTTCCTAAAACCAGTCATCCTTTATAAGCTTATTAGACAGACCCTTGGCCAATAAGCGGCTACTAGTGGCTTCATTATTTCAATGGAGACTCTGCCGTCCAAGGTAACGGAAGTCAATGGCTATTGGCTGCATTATGGACCCCTTTTTCAATTGGGAAGAGGCGAGAAGAGAGGCGGTAGTAGATCGGCCCAGGAGTCATCCAAAAATGGTTTTAACAAGAGGCAAGGAACTCCACCGGATTATTTACCAATGGAGAATCTTTCCCAAAGGGTGAGGGGGCCCACTCAAGGGTTTACTTCCTTAAGGAGGAGTATATAATCCCACTTTAGCACGGTCCGACACGCAATGGGAAGTGTTGATGAAAGTTCAAACTGGATAACAGGCATTGGTTGATGAAGCCTCTGCAAGTTTGGGGTATCCGTTTCGCGTGGATGAGGAGGATCCGTGGTTCCTTGTGATCTCCATCGGGGAGACGGAGTTGTGCCACTGAGGCAGCACAGCGTGTAGGAGAGTGCGGGCGGGGCTCCGTGCAACAGACGTGTCGAATGCCACTGACTATGGCGATGTCTGCTGGGCTTCATCGCATCCCTGCGAGCCGCCAGCTTGAAGGATCGTCCCCAAGTCCAAACGCCGCTTCCCTCGGGTGGGTCATGGCCCGAAAATAACTGTAATGATTACCTGTAGGACAGGCGAATGTCAGACCAAACGAGGAAGTCCACACCACCAGCACGGCAGCCACAGGAAACCAACTCCAGCAGATATGGATGCAAGAATAAAGGTCCTAACGGCATATCGCCTAATCCAGGCACAAAGACAAGGATAACGGGGGCGGAAAAAATGAAAGGCAAGACAGGAATCCAATGGGGAAATCAGGTACAAATAGTTCAGGGACCAGCCCTCAGCACGGCTCTCAAACCGCAAGCGATGCTATTTGTTCGGGGCATCTGCCTGAAGTTTCGGATCTTTAAATTTAACTTCGCCGCCGCCGGGCGAGATTCGTGACGTCACTACGTCACGCAAACGTACCGTCGCACCATTAGGTGACGTCACACGCGCATGGGCGCGCTGACGTCAGGTTGCGACGGGGAGACTGGCGCCGCCTTGCCGCTTGGAGGACCAGAGCGGCGAGAAGGTAAGTATGTCTCCTTACGTACATAGTATTGTAGGTTGTAAAAGACATATTATCCATCTAGTCCAACCTTTAAACCCTACCCATAATGTCTGTATCACAGTTACATAGTACATAGTATTGGAGGTTATTATAAAGACATTCTTCACATCTAGTCCAACCTTTATTACCCTCACCGGCTGGAGTGTGGTTGACTAATACAGTACATGTACATGTTTGGAGGATGTATAAAGACATTCTTCCATCTAGTCCAAAACCTTTATAACCCTACCCCATATGTCTGTTATAACAGTTACAATGTACAATAGTATTGGAGGTTGTATAAAGACAGTGCGTCCATCTAGTCCAACCTTTATACCTTAACCAATCATAAGTCTGTATAACAGTTACATAGTAAGTAACATAGTATTGGAGGTTGTATAAAGAACATTTTCCATTCTAGTCAACTTTAGTACCCTAACCCAGTAATGTCTTATATAACCGTTACATAGTAAAACATAGTATTGGAGGTTGTATAAAGACATGCGTCCATACTGGTCCAACCTTATACTTACCATAATGTATGTATAAACAGTTACATCAGTAACTAGTATTGGTAGGTGTATAAAGACATTCTTCCATCTAGTCCCAACCTTCTAAACCCTACCCATAATGTCTGTTATAAACGGTTACAATAGTACAAGATTCGGAGGTTGTATAACAAGACATTCTTGCATCTAGTCCACCTTTATCCATACCCATAATGTCGTATAACAGTTTACATAGTAACCATATTATGGAGGTGTGTATAAAGACTAAACGTCCATCAGTCCAACCTTACTATACCCTACCCCAATAATGTCTGTCTAACAGTTACATAGTAACAATAGTATGGAGGTTGTATAAGAATACGTCCCATCTAGTCCAAACCTTTATATTATACCCGTACCCATAATGTCTGTATAAACAGTTGCATAGTTAACATAGTTTGAGGTTGTATAAAGACATGTAGTCCATTATGTCAACCCTTAAGTCCTACCCATAAGTGTCTGTATAAACAGTTACTTAATAACATAGTATTGGAATGTTGTATAAAGACATCTCCATCTGAGTCAACACTTTATCCTACCAATAAATGTCTGTATAATACAGTTACATATAACATAGTATTGTGAGGTTGTAAAAGGACATATGTCCATCTAGTCCCAACTTTATATACCCTACCCATAATGTCTGTATAAGTTACATAGTAACATAGTTTGGAGGTTGTATAAGAGCATACGTCTATCTAGTCCAAACCTTATAACCCTACCCTTAGAGGTCGTATAAAAACAGTGCATAGTAACATAGTATTGGAGGTTGTATAAAGACACTACGTCATCTAGTCCAACCTTTATAACCTACCCTAAATGTCTGTATAAAACGTACCATAGTAATAGTATTGGAGGTTGTATAAAACATACATCCATCTAGTCCATCTTCTATTCCATACCCTACCATAATGTCTGTATAACAGTTTGATCAGTAACATAGTATTGGAGTGGGGTATAAAGACAATACATCCCCATAGTCCCACCTTTATACCCTACCCATAAAATGTCTGGTAGCAGTTACACTAGTAACATAGTTTTGGAGGTTGGATAAAGACATTATGGTCCATCTAGTCCAAAACTTATAATACCCCTCCCATAGATGTCCTGTGTAGCAGGTTACATAGTAGTAACATAGTTTTGGAGGCGTGTATAAAGACATACATCCATCTAGTCCCAACCTTGTATACCCTCACCCATAATGTCTGATAGAACAGTTACAATAGTAAACATAAGTATTGGAGGTTGTATAAAGACCTTCTTCCATCTAGTCCAACCTTATAACCCTACCCATACTATGTCTGTATAACAGTTACATAGTAACATAGTAATTGGAGGTTGTGATAAAGACAAAACGTCCATCTAGTCCAACCTTATACCCTACTCATAAATGTCTGTTCTAGCAGTTACATAGTAACAAGTATGGAGGTTGTAGAAAGAATACTCCATCTACGTCCAACCTTTATACCCTACCATAATGTCTGTATATAAAACAGTACATAGAAATAATATTTGGAGGTTGTATAAGACATACGGTCCATCTAGTCCAAACCTTTTATCCCTACCCATAATTGTCCTGTCTAACAGTATATATAGTAACATAGTATGGAGGTTGTATGAAAGACATACGTCTCAGCCTGTCACTTATACTCTTATATACCCTACCCATAATGTCTGTAGAACAGTTACATGTAACATAGTATTGGAGGTTTGATAAAGACATATGTCCATCTCGTCCAAACATTTATACCAGTAACCCATAATGGTCTGGAGAACAGTTACATAGTACATGTATTGAAGATGTGGTATAAAGACTACGTCTATCTATTCCAACCGTTTATACCCTACCCATAATGTCTGTTATAACCGTTAAATAGTAACATAGTATTTGGAGGTATGTATAGAAGACATAGTCCATCTAGTCCAACTTATACCATACCCGTAATGTAGTATAACAGTACATGAGTAACATAGTATTGGAGTTGTATAAAGACATACGTCCATAGAGTCCAACTTTATACACTACTCATAAGTATGTAGAACAGTTACATAGAAATATAGTATTGGAGGTTGATAAAGAAATACGTCCATCTAGGCCAACCTTTATAACCCTACCCATATGTCTGTCTAACAGTAATAGTAACATAGTAGTGGAGGTTGTATAAAGACATACGTCCATCTAGTCCAACCTGTATACCCTACTCATAATGTGAGAACAGTAATTAGAAATATAGTATTGGGGTTGTAAAAGACATACATAAAACCCCTTTAAAATTTTAACCTAAATTAAAGGTTTCAACCTTTTCCCTTTAAAATGAATGGTATAAATTAAGTTTACCCTGCTGAGAGAGGGACATTCTATGGATTTCTTGTTGTATTACAAAATACATTTTCAATAAAAGGAATTAAGAGAAAACTTTAATTAATTACAATATTGTTCAGAGCTGGTAGATCACCCCTTGCTACTACATATGAATAATGACCAAATCAGAAACCAGGCATGGCTGAAATTAAGTTCCCAAACATTGGGTGACCAAGCAGTGGCGTAACTACAGTAAGACAAGCCCACAACCTCCTGTTTTAAAACTGCTGATTGAGCGTACAAAGGAAACCCATGCGCGATCATCTGTTTAAAAGACCAGACCTGAACTTCCGGAACCGAACAGGAAGTTCAGGTATAGGCTTTTAAACAGCTGATCGTGCATATGTTTCATTCATTCATGTTTAAAAACAGCTGATTGTAGAGGGGGGTGGGTTAAGGTGTGTGTGGGGGGCTGTAGTTACGCCCCTAGCGTAGGATCAACATCTAGAGGGAGGAATATGTATTTAGAATATAATTTTCTTAACTACGACTGCACATTTTTTACAGCAGAACATTTTCACCTCTTTCAGGATCCATTGAAGTCAATAGGAGTAAAAATAAATATAATTTATAATAATAAATAGTAATGGTAACTTACTGTAAATGTCTGAATGGCCATGAAATTTTATGGAATTTAGAATTTCCAGAATTAAAAGCATTTTTTGGAAATTTTTCGAAAATAATTCTGCAATTCCAAAAAATCCCCAAATCAGAAACGCAAAGGCGAGTCCGGCCAGATCAGGGACCAATATGGACATTCACTTCGGAACCGGGTTCTAGATCGGATTCGGGTCCATCTCTAGTCCCCGTAGCCCTGGTGTTATGTCTGTTTTTTAAATTAGATATAATTTGTTGTTTATTGATGGTTGTAAAATGTTCTGTTTTGTTCTACAGGATGGACCTTTAGAAACTTGTTACAATTGTAAAATTCCGGTAGTAGAAATGGTATTTCCAACAAAGCCAAGGAATACAGCGTCAACATCCAGATTGTCCACTTCTCTCCTTTTCTTGGAGGTTATTCGGTTAATTGTGTTTTCTAAATGTCTACTCAGAATAGGTTAACGTTGAATGATACAGCGATATTGATTTTTTTTGGGATGTTTTTCACGTTGATCTATCGTTTATAACTTTTATATCCACCAACAGGTCTTGTACCGGGTGGCACGACCAAGCTATAAATACCAGTACTATGGTAATACTATAATAAAATAAAGTGAAGTGCTACTGATCTGACCAAAACATGTTATAGTAACTTTCTAGTTATTAACATTATATCTGATACTAGGCAACTTGTAGTAGAAAGGAAGTAGGAGTGGTGACCTACTAGCGGGTTGAATTGAAGTTGGACACGTAAACCTGTGATTGGGACATATAGACACTGTTAGGTATGTAGGTGGAGGGTAAGTGATATGAGTAAGAGATGACATACCCAGTGGGTGGATCAATTAGAACTATTTATAGAAATACTCCCAGGCTTCCACCTTATGTCACTAGTTAGTTTTCGGTCTGAGAATAAAACAGAAAGTAAATCAAACAGGTATGTTAACAGGTCTCACCCAAAAAAACACTTTACGACCCCATCTGGGTAGAAGAAAACAACATTAATGGTCAATGAAACTGAATGTCACGATATACGACTCATAGAATTTAGTGCCCAAGTCTTTCTTTCAATTCGCCTTTTGGTTTTACACATATTCATTATATCATGGTTAATTGTGTTTTCTAAATTCAATTCTTTGAATGATATCAGTGATATGATGTTATCACAAAGTTTGGATTTCAGTTGATCTATGGTTTCTAACTTTTATAGCCACCGATGGTATTATGTACCAAAAAACCCCCCCCCCCCCCCCAAGCTAAAATACTATAATAAAGTGAAGCTGCTAATGATATGACGAAACATTAGTATAGTAAACCTATAGAATACATTATACCTGTATTAGTCCCTAAGTAGAAAGGAGTAGGTGGTGACACATTAGAGCGTTTATATAAAAGGGCATGTCCACCCCTTATGATTTTTTGTCATACTGCAGGGCTTCCTCCCCCATTCCCAACCGCATATTAATATGTGCAGGAATCCCTCGATCATTACTTACCTTACCTCATTCCTATGGCGTACTTGTTCCGGCCCTTGCTTGTTTGAAAATGAAAGGCAGGGGGCGGACCGGCAGCCTGATTGGCTGAGAGGCAAGCAATCAAGTACGTGGCTGCCAGCGTGGAGAATGCCGAAGAGAGAGGTAAATTAGTAGAGTTTGGGGAGGGAGTTTCTGACAAAAATAGATAGTGGTTGGGGCTGGGGGAGGAGACCTACTATACCCCAAAAGGGTTAAACTAGAGGGAGGGAGAGCAAAATGGGTGGAGAGGGAGGGCCTTGCACGAGCGATGAGCTGGGATGTAAGTAAGGATTTAGTACACTCCAGAGGGGGCCAGTAGTGGTTACATTATAGTTTTTGGGGGGGACCTGCTCGTAAGTTGGGAAACGTAACCTGTGATTCGGAATATAGACACTATTAGGTATGTAGGCTGGAGGGTAATTGTATTTTGAGTAATAAGATGATTATACCCAGTGGGTGGATCAATTAGACCTATTTATAGAAAATATCCCCAGGCTTCCCAACTTAGTCACTAGTTTCGGTCTGAGGAAAAAGAGAAATAAATCAACACATAATGTAAATGTCTTCACCCCGAAGAAAACAACTTTACGACCCCCATACTGTGTACAAGGAAAACACCAAATGGTCAATGACAATGCATGTATCCTGTCATTTACAAGTAGAGGATTGTACCCACGATAGCCGTATAATCAATAGACATTTAGACATTGCAAGGTCTCATTACTATAACAATTAACCGTACAAATAAACAGAACATGGATCATGGGGGGAACGACCCGTGTGTGCCTCAATTGAGCAATTCTATGTCCGTGCAGTGTGGAGTGTGGGGATCTGGGGCAAAGTAAAACAAATCAGACTGGTCAATAGACCAAGTTAATCTGCAGTAACTACCAATCGTGATGCTTACTAATAAAAATGTATCATTCATTGGTTTCTGCAAATTAAAAAGCATGGGCAAATTTGGTACATGTTATTAAATAGGCATGAAAGTGTTTAAAGGTCATGGAAGTTCCCACTCGCCTTAGATTACCAAACAAAAATGATCACCCAGGAGCTGGAGATGGTATGTGGAGTTCATTGGGAACTATTTGGGTGAGGTCCTGTCTTCAAATTCAGACCATTGGTTTCTATATAGGTTTCCACACAAATAGTAAATTCCCGGATAGTACAAATGAAACCGCTGTACCCTACAATTTATTTCCAAGCAGCTATGAATTGCATATGAGCCTACAGGAAACAATACAAAAATAGCTTTTTTTTGTTTGCTATATTATGGTATTTAGGTGAATAAAGACAAATGTCCATCTTAGTACATCTTTTCAAGCGTTTAATAGCCACAGTTCCGGCCTAACAGTTAAATCCAATGGAAGGCAAAAAAAAAATTACGTCCTGCCTCTAAGGGTGGGACTTGATCAATCAGTAACATGTAACCACTTTCTTTTGAAACTATTCAACGTTGTTTAAATGACCACTGACTTGCTATCACACGTCCAATGGAAGACAGTCCATAGCTTTACCGTGCTTCACAGTGAAAAACCCGTTCCGAACTTAAAGGGCAATTATAGTGAGAATTTTTTTTTCCTTTCTTACTGTATCTATAAGTCATCCCAAACCACTTGGGGGGGACCTTTAGTTTCTTAAATTCTTAATACGTCCCCGAGATATTAAGCCTTTGAATATGCCGTGATGTGGAGGAGCTGCTACACTCATTGTCATCAAGGCACACACCCACACCAATCCAAAGCTTCCCATGCGAGTACTGTCACATACTCCTTTACCCACACTGTAAGTACCATGTGCACACATCAAATCGGATAGTGATAAAACACAATCAATAACCATTAACCCAGCAATATTGAGCATAACACACCACTATAAACAAGCCCTCCCCCAAAAAAAAAATCTTATATACACCAAAAACCAGTTGACTCAAATGGAACACTATAACAATATATATAATACAGTAATTACAGGACGATATACCAAACAAGACACACAGTGACAATCTTGAAATATATAGGACTAAAGCAAATGAAATATGCAGGATAAACAAGCCAGTGTCACTGGTTGTGAAGGTCTTCACTACAGCTGCTGCCCCCTTAACTTGACTCTGTCTTCAGTGATGATTCAGCTAAGCAGGGGAAGAAGAGAGATGAAACGTTAGGTAAAAAATAAAAAATAACAATTAGCAAAGTTAGAGAACAGGCAGATGTTCAGTAAAATACTTGGCTAAAGAATCTCAGCACCACGTGTCCTCTCTCCCCCTCTGACCCCTCCCTTCAGGCAGAGTGATGACTTTCTCCCGAAACACTTGATGCTTGCAGTCAACTCTGAAAGGAGGGTCAACCGGATGTCAGCACTTCATTAAAGTCCTTTCACTGGACCATGCTCGGACTATGTAACAGCCCTTCACTGCTTGGAGGGGGGGTTAGACAGAGAGGGGGACTACACAGGCTTGGTACAAACTTCTGCCAGATGTGAAGAAACAAGAGCCACCACCAGCAACATGAAAGTAAGGCAGCTTATAACTAAGTGATCTATACATTGTATACAGACAAAAGTGTTTTTTTTCACTATAGTGGCCTTAAAGACTAAGCTTCTTTTCTAAGGTCGTAAGGGATGTTCTATTTGGTGACAATGCCCCAGATAGTTATTGTATTTATACACAGTAATCCATATCCCTACCGCAAGCGCATTTCTAGTGTACATAATTGTACCTATCCAGTCTGTCTTATATTCAAGCTCCCCCCCAATCCCCTACTCTTAGTTGCTTCTCTGAACCATCCAATGGCAATCTTTGTCCTTTTCTGATGAACTAGAAACAATTCTAAAGTACATATTTCTTTGTATTGCTTGGTGGGTTATTGAATAATGCTCTTTTAAGAAAACACCAAAGTCCATGAGGTTACTAACTTATGAAACGGATCATATGGTGTGGAAATAAAACAAAGATTACTATTGTTTTTTTTGGATGAAAATGCAAACAATGTTTAGAGAAATGGAGATTTTTTGCCAACATAATGCTCAGTGGAGAATAATCCCTGTTAATATGTCTAAACGAGGCAGGATCGTCAGTAATGTAACATGGTTAGCTGTCCGTTTAGGGGGGCATGACTGTGGCTTCCTTGCTTTGATCTGGCCTTGTACTAGAGGCAGTCCCAGGATTTTTGATGGGTCACAGCAATTGGGTATCCATGCTAACAGGAGAGAGAATGTTTGATTCAACCAACTATATTGTGTAATAATAGTACTGTCTCCCACATCTCCACCCGGGGAAATTATGCCTATCAACTGTGGTCAAAAATGGACTTGAGGTAAATTGACAGGATAGCTCTCCTGAGAGTTTTTGCAATTTATTCCATTGTTTATGTTTAACCAGCGTTTTGAAGATATTTACATTTTGTGTGTGATATGGCAGCTAGCATCACCAGGCCCCTGCATTCCTGCTGCATGCTCTGAAACCTGTCAGTAACTGCCCTGTGTTCTCATCCTCTTGCAGGTCCCCCATGGGTCATCCCAACTCATGGACCCCATGGTCCCTCCAGTGCAGGCCCCCCTTGGCCATTCCTTACAGCCCCATGTGGCCCCAACTAGTGGGTGCCATTGCCCCACCCATCAGGGTATGCTAAGCCCCCCCCTGTTTCACAGGTGCTGTGGGCCACTCGGACACCCCACAACCCCCCCCCTTCCCGAAACTATGTGGAAAGAGCCTTTTCCGGCAGAGTGCGAATTTTCAATAGTGAAAGAGAAGGATATTGTAGAATTCCCTTACCTTCTCTGGACTTCACACAGCAGAGAGGAGGAGGGAATTCCTGTCTCCCTCACACACTTGAGCTAGCCAGCGGCCACTGTGAGGAGAAGCCTGAGGAATGTTCATGTCAGCCTCCCAACCATTAAACTTCTGGGCGTCAGTTATGTATATCTTGGCTGTGGCGCAGGTAGAGGAGGTGGTTTGATGGCTTGTTTAAGGTAGGAAACTGGCGTTCATTTTAAACTTCAAATTGTTAGAGACCCAAGTTCCCCTTAAAACTCTGCACCAGACTACGCAAACTGTGATCTCCTCTGCTTCCATAGAGTAGCTGCCTTCCCAAACCCCAGTACAAGAAACTTTTCTTGAATGGCCAGGTACCTCTCAATCGTGACTGTGGACAAACTACAAGTTCAGAGTAAGTCTGAGGTATGACGGGTCCCACTGAAATCACATGTCTGCTGCTCCTCAGACGACAGCTCTATCCTCTACACAGCAACAAACAGGACAAAAATGAAGTAAGTATTGTACCAGCGAGGAAGCTACCGGATCAAAAACAATGAAAGCTGCTATCCAGACATTAACAGCCTAATAAGTAAGTAGTTAAGTAACCAGTCTTAAGTCTAGATATAATAAAACCTAGTGTTACCAGGCCATATGCACCCCCTCCCTCCTTCATGTCCGAGGGCCAGAGTCCCTCTTAGGGTCCCAGCCAGAGTTCCCCCCCTCGTGTTGCAAGGCCGTGGTCCCATTCTACCTCACAATCCCAAAACCCAGAAACTGGAAAAGTACATTTATGTACGCTGGAAGGCAGGGTGCAATGCGCATGTTTTATTTCTTATTGGCTAGACGGTGATGAGGGTCGCTTCGTGGGGGATATGATTACTGTTGTATAATACATTAACGGGCCATACAATAAACTATCTGGGGCATTTTCACCAATAGAACATGTCAGAGGACACTGGACATCCCTTAAGACTTGAGAAAAAAGGTTTAGGCTTTCGGAAAGGGTTTTTCACTGTGAGACGGTAAAGCTATGGAACTGTCTTCCAGTGGAGCGTGTTATGGGCAGGTTCATTGTCAGTTTTAATATAAAGCTGATGAGTTTCTACAACAAGGAATGTTACAAGTTATTGGTATTGATACTAAAGTAGAGTTGGAAAGGGTTTTTCACTTGAGAACGGTAAAGCTATGACTGTCTTCCAGTGGACGTTGTTATGGCAGGTTCATTGGTCAGTTTAAAAAATGCTGGATGAGTTTCTGCCAAACAGGAATTTACAAGTTACTGGGTATTGATACATAAAGTAGAGTGATCCAGGGAAATTTTAAGATGTGCGCATATGGAGGTCAGGAAGATGATTTTTTTTTCCCCTTCATAAATTTGGTGGGGTTTATAAGCCTTCTCTGGATCAACAGTTAGGCAGGAAATGAGGATAATTGCTAGATGGGTGGACTGGATGACGTATGTCTTTATTCAACCTCAAATACTAACTATCCATAATGTCTGTATAACAGTTACATAGTAACATAGTATTGGAGGTTGTATAAAGGCATACGTCCATCTAGTCCAACCTTTATACCCTACCCTAATGTCTGTCTAACAGTTACATAGTAACATAGTATGAAGGTTGTATAAAGACATACGTCCATCTAGTCCAACCTTTACCCTACTCATAATGTCTGTCTAACAGTTACATAGTAACATAGTATTGAAGGTTGTATAAAGACATACGTCTATCTAGTCCACCTTTATACCCTACTCATATGTCTGTCTAACAGTACATAGTAACACAGTATTGAAGGTTTATAAAGACATACCCATCTAGTCCAACCTTTATACCCTACCCATAATGTTGTATAACAGTTACATAGTATCATAGTATTGAAGTTTATAAGACATACGTCATCTAGTCCAACCTTTATACCCTACCATAATGTGTATAACAGTTACATAGTAACATAGTATTGGAGGTGTATAAGTCTGCATCCATCGAGTCCAACTTTATCCCTACCATAATGTCTGTATAACATTACATAGTAACATAGTATTGGAGGTTGTATAAAGGCATATGTCCTCTAGTCCAACACTTTATACCCTACCCATAGTGTCTGTATAACAGTTACATTTAACATACTATTGGAGGTTGTATAAAGGCTACGTCCATCTAGTCCATCTTTATACCCTACCCATAATGTCTGTATAAACAGTTACATAGTAACATAGTAATGGAGGTTGTATAAAGACATACGTCCATCTAGTCCAACCTTTATACCCTACCCATAATGTTGGTCTAACAGTAATAAAAGTAACATAGTATTGGGGTAGTAAAAGCATACGCCATCTAGGCCAACCTTTATACCCTACCCTAATGTTGGTCTAACAGTTACATTAACATAGTATTGGAGGTTGTATAAAGGCATATGTCATCTAGTCCAACCTTATACCCTACCCATAATGTCTGTATAACAGTACATAGTAACATGTATGGAGGTTGTATAAAGACATACGTCCATCTAGTCCATCCTTTATACCTACCATAATGTTGTATAACAGTTACATAGTAACATAGTATTGGAGGTGTGTATAAAGACATACATCCATCGTCCAACCTTTATACACTACCATAAGTCTGTATAACAGTTAAATAGTAACATAGTATTGGAGGTTGTATAAAGAAACGCCATCTAGTCCACTCCTTTATACCTACCCATAATGTCTGTATAACAGTTACATATTAACATAGTATTGGAGGTTGTATAAAAGACATACATCCATCTAGTCCAACCTTTATACCCTACCATAATGTCTGTATAACAGTTACATAGTAACATAGTAACTGGAGGTGATATAAAGACATACGTCCATCTAGTCCAACCTTTAACCTACCCTAATGTCTGTCTAACAGTACATAGAACATAGTAGGAGGTGTATAAAGACATACTCCATCTAGTCCAACCTTTATACCCTACCATAATGTCTGTAAAACAGTATACATGTAACATAGTATTGGAGGTGTATAAAGGCAATGCGTCCATCTAGTCCAACCTTTATACCCTACCCATAATGTTGTATAACAGTTACATAGTAACATAGTATTGGAGGTTGTATAAAGACATAGGTCCATCTAGTCCATCCTTTAACCCTACCCATAATCTGTATAACAGTATCATAGTAACATAGTATTGGAGGTTTTATAAAGACAATGTCCATCTAATCCAACCTTTATACCACTCATAAGTCTGTTAACAGTTACATAGTAACATAGTATTGGAGGTTGTATAAAGGCATAGTCCATCTAGTCCAACCTTTAATACCTACCCATAATGTCTGTATAACAGTTACATAGTAACATAGATTGGAGGTTGTATAAAGGCATACATCCATTAGTCCAACCTTTATACCTACCATAATGTCTGTTAACAGTTACATAGAACATAGTATTGGAGGTTGTATAAGACATTATGTCACTCGTCTAACCTTATACCCACCCATAATGTCTGTAAACAGTTACATAGTAACAAGTATTGGAGGTTGTATAAAGACATCATCCATCTAGTCCAACTTTATTACCCTACCATAATGTCTGTATAACAGTACATAGTAACATAGTATTGGAGGTTGTATAAAGACATACGTCATCTAGTCCAACCTTTATACCCTACCCATAATGTCTGTTAACATACATAGTAACATAGTATTGAAGGTTTTATAAAGGCATACGTCCATCTAGTCCAACCTTTATACCCTACCCATAATGTATAACAGTTACATAGTAACAAGTATTGGAGGTTGTATAAGAGCATACGTCATCTAGTCAACGTTATTACCCTAACCCATAATGTGTATCAACAGGTACATAGTAACATAGTATTGGAGGTTGTAAAAGACATACGTCCATCTAGTCCAACCTTTATACCCTAACCATAATGGCTGTATAACAGTACATAGTAACATAGTATTGGAGGTTGATAAAGACATACGTCCATCTAGTCCAACTTTATACCCACCCATAATGTCTGTATAAACAGTTACATAGTAACATAGTATTGGAGGTGTATAAAGACTACGTCCATCTAGTCCAACCTTTATACCCTACCCATAATGTCTGTATAAACAGTACATAGTAACATAGTATTGGAGGTTGTTTAAAGGCATACGTCCACTAGTCCAACTTTATACCCTACCCATAAGTCTTGTATAACAGTTACATAGTAACATAGTATGGAGGTTGTATAAAGACATAAGTCCATCAGCCAATTTAACCCTACCCATAATGTGTATAACAGTTACATAGTAACTAGTATGGAGGTTGTATAAAGACATCGTCCATCTTAGTACACACCTACCCATTTACCCTACTCCCTATGTCTGAGATAACAGTTAATAGTAACATAGTATTGGATGGTTGTATAAAGACATACGTCCATCTAGTTCCAACCTTAATACCCTACCCATAATGTCTGTATAAAAGTTACATGTAACATAGGATTGGAGGTTGTATAAAGGACATACGTCCATATAGTCCAACCTTTATACCCTACCCATAATGTCTGTATAACCGTTACATAGTAACATAGTATTGGGGTTGTATAAAGACATAGTCCATCTAGTCCAACCTTTACACCTACCCATAATGTCTGTTATAACAGTTACATTGTAACATAGTATTGGAGGTTGTATAAAGGACATACGTCATCTAGTCCAACCTTTATACCCTACCCATAATGTCTGTATAACAGTTACATAGTAACATAGATATGGAGGTTGTATAAGGAGAGGTCCATCTAGTCCAACCTTATACTCAAATAATGTCTGTATAACAGTTACATAGTAACATAGTATTGGAGGTCTGTATAAGACATACAATCATCTAGTCCAACTTTATACCCTACCCATAATGTCTGTATAACATTACATAGTAACATAGTATTGAGGTGTATAAAGACATAGTCCATCTAGTCCAACCTTTATACCCTACCCATAATGTCGTTATAACAGTTAATAGTAACATAGTTTGAAGGTGTAAGAATACGTCCATCTAGTCCACCTTTATACCCTACCCATATGTCTGTATAACAGTTACATAGTAACAAGTTATTGGAGGTTGTATAAAGACTTGTCCATCTAGTCCAACCTTTATACCTACCCATAATGTCTGTTATAACAGTTACATTGAACATAGTATTGGAGTGTATAAAGGCATGACGTCCACTAGTCCAACCTTATACCCTACCCATAATGTTGTATGACAGTTACATAGACATAGTATTGGAGGGGGTTATAAGACATATGTCCATCTAGCCAACCTTTATACCCTACCCATAATGTCTGTATAACAGTTACATAGTACATAGTATTGGAGGTTATAAAGACATATGTCCATCTAGTCCAACTTTATACCACCACCATAAGTCTGATAAGTACATTATAACATAGTATTGGAGGTTGTATAAAGCATAGTCCATCTAGTCCAACCTTTATACCCTACCCATAATGTCTGTATAACAGTTACATAGTAACATAGTATTGGGGGTTGTATAAAGACATTGTCCATGAGATCTATACTGTATATAGATACTATAATATATATAAATATTATATATATACTGTGATTATAGGGAGATATATATATATACTGTATATATACTATATAGATATATCTATATATATATATATATATATATACTGTTATAGGGAGATATATAATATACTGTAATAGGGAGATATATATAACTGTATATAGGGGAGATATATATATACTGTATATAGGGAGATATATAATACGTAATAGGGAGGCTCGATATATATAACTGTATATATTAGAATTGGGATGTACCCACGGCCACAAAGTGATATGAACCGCAGTATAGTATGGGAGATTTTTCCATGTGATAGCGGACTCGGGTGTAAGGTCTCTCTCCCCTATCGACAAGGGTGTAAATCTCAATAAAACATGGACATTACGTCTAAGTCAGCTGAGTCGTTCTTCGCTTTTTCCCACGCGCGGAGCAGGAGACCCTCATAGTTTTCCTTGGGGTTGTTATGAATGGCTTAACTCTCGAACATTTTCACTTCACTTTACTTGCCCCTCGCGTTGCCGTACGCTCCGCCAGCTCCACGGAGACGGGTTTATTTCGCCCTCATTTGCAGGGTCACCTGGATTATCTGTGTGACAGAACACCCATGGTATATGTGAGGGTCCTTAAAACACCCAGTTCCTTATATAACCACTGGTCATCCCTACGCCCCTCCCCAGTAGAGACCAGAAGGAATGATAACAAGGCATTGTGCTATGTTCAGGTGAAGGTTGTTTGGGGAGGGGAATGTCTGTTGGACAGAGACTGGGAAAGGGGCGGAGTACTGGGGGTGTAAAGGTAAGCTAAGCGAGCCAGGAGAAGGTCATTGACATTGAACACATATAAGACGCAGGGATTCAGTGTCAGGTGGGTGGGTTTTTGGGGATACAATGTGTGAGGACAGAAAAGACAAACAACTCCCTCCCCTCCTCCCCGGATGAAGTGATATTTGTATAGACTGAAATGGATACAACCTGTGTATAGAGACAGGAGACTCACCAGACACGTGGGGACTCATTTTATCCTAGAGCCGCTATCGCTCTGGGGGGTAAATATTCAAATCGCGATTGCGAAGGGGTAAATCCCGGTGGTAAGGGTTTTACCCACTGGGTGATGAGATGGCATTATAATCCAGCACTTAAAAATAGCGCAAACGCCATCTTGGAATTGCGAGCGTCAGAACGTGGGTATGGTTTTGACTGTAATGTGATAGGGAGACGTTAGCGTAGAGACTTAATCAATAAATTTGGCCCAGTGAGCTAGGCAGAGATCAGCAAAGAATCTGATAAAAGGTGGGAGAAAAGAGTAGGTAAAATCCATTAAAATGCGTCTAAATAGAAGGTGAATTGAAATAGCAAATGTCAATTACTGTGGACGGGAAATAGTCTGGAACAGATTCTTTCTGAAATAATCAGAATTGGGCCATATACCAGCTCTGGACCAGATCGCAGATCCGAACACGGTTCCCACGGCGGAATCCGAGATCTGGGAATCAGTCGGAACTGGCGGATTCAGGAATTTGAAAGTTCCGAAGATTTTTTCATGTATAAATTCACCAAGGCAGCTGTTTATACCTGTGCAACCCCTGGGGTATAAAAGGAAGGTGCCACGTTATCAGTGTGTAAAGTGAGTGGAGACTGACAGTTGAGGGGATGGAGAGAGGTGTTTTTTCTGCTTGTTGTGTGTGAATTTCATGTGGTGATTAGCACTTGTTGTTGTTAACACAATTGGGACACTATAGTACCTTCTAGATCTCTAAAACCCCCCCCCACCTATAAGTGTTTGGATAAATTTAGTGTAAGGTAGTGAGGCCAGTTCGCGATCCGAACCTGGATTACGCGGGGATTTACCTTGTTCGTAAACGACGGATATCGCGGATGTTCCGGCAGGTTTTCCTGCCTTCCGAACTTTTCCGAACCGCGTTTTCGAAAATTTCCGAAATTACGGGAGAATTTTCGTATTTTCGAGGATTTTTTTTTCATTTTAATGTGTCCGCTCTCGGATTTTCAAACAACGGGCTTCAAAACAAAAAGGGGGCCTTTAGGGTTTTTTAAAACTTCACCTTTATGTTGTAAAGCAATTTCTGATTGGATAACATTTAAAATTATTTAAGAAAGAATCTGATTGGTGTGTACTAAACCAAAGCAGATTCTTTTCAATCAGAATTGTACAGATTGGTCGTCATTCCTTGAAATTCCTTTGAAAACTCGCAAAATTAGCAGAGCAGATTCGATTTTAGCAGTTATTCCGTCCCTAATGTAACTAATCAGAATTGGTACAATCAGTGATTCAGAAGAATCTGATTTCTTTCCCGGGGTCCCAGAGCCAGTGTATGTATTGTAGTCTTATGTATGTTATGTATGTATATGTACGTATGTAGGGAGTAGTATGTGTATATGCATGTATGTATATGTAGGTATGTATGTATTAGGTAATATATATGTTGTAATGATATGTATGTATATGTAGTATATGTTTGTCTATGTATGCATATGTAGTAGTAAGGTATGTAATGATGTATGTATATGTATGTATGTGTATGTATGAGTATATGATGGATGTATGTATGTATAGTATGTATGTATATGTATGTATGTTATTTAGTATGTATATGTATGTATGTAGTATATTATGTAGTGTATATGTATGTCGTCTGTATGTTATGTAGTGTAGTTATGTATGGAGTAATGCATGATTAGTATGATGGTAATATGTAGGTAATAGGTATGTATGTATATGTTATTGAATGTATGTAAGTATTATGTATGAGTATATGTATATGTATGTATGACTTGTATGATGCAGGTAGATGTATGATGTATGCATAGTATGTATGTATGTATATGTAATGTAATGTATTTCTGTAGGTATGTATATGTATGTTGTATATGTATGTAGGTATGTATATGAGTGTGTATAGTATGTATGTGTAGTATGTAGTATGGACATGTATGTATGATATGTATTTATGCATGTGTATGATGTATATGGGGATGTATATGTATGTTATTGCATGTAGTATAGGTATGTATGTATATTATATGTATGTATGTAGTATGTATATGGATGTATGTATGACATGTAGTATAGTATGTATGTATATGTATGTAGATGTTATGTATGTTATTGTATGTATAATTTAGTGATAAAATAACAGCGCATTGGGTATGCAGCGCTGTACATTAACTAAGTTACTGAATATTTTTTTTACAATATTTTTGAAAATTTGAATATTCCAAATTTTTCGAACACAGCTCGAAAAAATCAACAAAGCAGAATTCTACAAAATCCTCTAGATTTGCAATTCGCCGAAATCCACCCTGGAACTGCGTCCAGGTCGATCTTAGTCTCTAGGCGCGATGGCTGGGAGTTTGGGATTTTTGATCTGTTTATTATTAGATCCCATGTGAAATACAAGCTCTAGAAGAGTGTAACAGCTGAAATAAGTATGGAAAAGGGAATGTGAGGGTTACAGCTGATGATGTAGATCTGGGAATGGAGGTACAGCTATATGTAGATCTGGGAATGCTTAGGGTACAGCATATGTAGATCTGGGAATTGTGAGGGTACAGCTATATGTAGATTGGGAATGTGAGGGTAAGTATCATTGTAGATCTGGGAAGTGAGGGTACAGCTATAGTAGATTGGGAATGTGAAGGTCCAGCTATATGTAGATTCCTGGGAATGGAGGGTACAGCTATATGTAGATCGGGAATGTTGAAGGTACAGCTATATGTAGATGGGAATTTTGAGGGTTACAGCTTGTTTTTATTACTTTTTTTGTTTTTTATTATTTTTACTGTATTATATTTTTTTTTACAGTTCTTTTTTTATTTTTTTATTTTTTTATCTATTTATTATTTTTATATGACAGCTATATGTTAGATCTGGAAATGTGAGGGTAACAGATAGTCGTAAGATCTGGAATGTGAGGGTACAGAAATGTAGATTCTGCGAAATGTGAGGGTAAGTATATGTAGATCTGGAAATGTGAGGGTACAGCTATGTGTAGATTGGAATGTGAGGGTGGTACAGCCTAAATGTATATCTGGAAAATGTGAGGGTACAGCTAGTGTAGACTGGGAATGTGAGGCGGAAAGCTATATGGAGATCTGGGAATGTGAGGAGACAGCTATGTGTAGATCTGGGATATGTGAGGTACAGCTATATGTAGATCTGGGAATGTGAGGGGTACAGGCTAGATGTGATGAGAATGTGCGGGTACAGCTAAATGTAGTATCTGGAAATGTAGGTGTACCAGCTATAGTAGATTGCGGAATGTGAGGTAATACAGCTAAATGTAGATCTGGGAAGGTGAGGGTACAGCTATATGTAGCTCTGGGAAGAGTGAGGTACGCTATTGTAGATAGGGAAGGTTGAGGCTACCAGCTATCATGTAGATTGGGAATGTGTAGGGTACAGCTATGGTTAGATCTGGGAATGTGAGGTACAGTATATGTAGATTGGGAATGTGAGGGTACAGCTATGTGTAGTCTGGGGAATGTGAGGGGACAGATATTATGTAGATCTGGGAAGTGAGGGTACAGTATAGGTAGATCTGGGAATGTGAGGTCCAGCTATATGTAGAGCTGGGAGGGAATTGTGAGGGACAGCTAATGTAGATCTGGAATGTGAGGGGTTACAAGCTATAAGAGATCTGGAATGAGGGTCCAGCTAAATGTAGATCTGGAAGTGTGTACCGCTTATATGTAGATTCGGAAGGGAGGGGTACAGCTAGTGTAGATTCGTGGGAATGTGAGGGTACAGCTATGGAGAGTCACACTGGAATGTGAGGGTACAGCTTTATATGCTAGATCTTGGGAAGGGGTGGAGGGAATGGGAGGGTACAGCTATATGAGATTGGGGAATGGAGGGTACAGCTATATGTCGATCTGGGAATGGTGAGGGGGGTACAGCTATATGTAGGATCGTCGGGAATGGGAGGGAACAGCTATAGCTAGATCGGGATAGTTAAAGGTAAGATATATGTAGATCTGGGAAGTGAGCGGTTACAGCTATATGTAGATCTGGGAATGTGAGGGTACAGCTATATGTAGATCTGGGAAATGTGAGGGTACAGCATATGTGTAGACTCTGGGAATGTGAGGGCGTACAGCGATATGTAGATCTGGGAATGTGATGGTACGCTATAGGTAGATCTGGGAATGTGTGGGTAAGCTATGTGTAGAATTGGGAATGTGAAGGGTAAGTATATGTAGATCTGGGCATGTGAGGGTACAGCTCTATGTAGATCTGGGAATGTGCCGGGTACAGCTAGTGTAGATCTGGGACGGGAAGAAGGGAGATGAGGGTACCAGCTATATGTAGCATGGGAATTTGAGGGTTACAGCTATATGTAGATCCTGGAATGGAGGGACAGCTATGTGTAGGATCTGGGAATTGTGAGGGGTAGAACAGCTATAGTAGATCTGGGGAAAATGTGAGGGTACAGTATGTGTAGATCTCGGATGTGAGGGTACAAGCTATATTTAGATTGGAATGTGAGGGTACACTATCTGTAGAGTGGGAATGTTGAGGGTGACAGCTATATGTAGATCTGGAAATGTGAGGGTACAAGCTAGTAGTAGACTGGGATGGAGGGTACAGCTATGTGGGATCTGGGAGCTGAGGGTACAGCTATATGTAGATGGGGATGTGGGAGTAGCTATGTGTAGATCTGGGTAATGTGAGGGTAACAGCTATATGTAGATCTGGGAATGTGAGGGTATACAGCTATAGTTAGATCGGGACTGTGAGGGGTACCGTATGTGTCGATTGGGCATGTGATGGTACAGCTATATGAATATCTGGGAATGTGAGGGTACAGCTAATGTAGTCTGGGAATGTGAGGGTACAGCTATATTTAGATCTGGGAGGGAATGTGAGGGTACAGCTATAGTAGATTGGGAATTGCTGGTACTCTATATGTAGATCTTGGGAATGTGAGGGTAAGCTATATGAAGATCTGGGAATGTGAGTGTAAAGCTTATGCGATTGGGAATGTGAGGGTCATTATCTGTATATTCTGGGAATTTGAGTGAACATCCATGTAGCTTTGGAAGTAGAGTTTACGTATTTGTTAGATTGAATGTTTTGTTGCTATATGATATCTGAAAATTTTCGGGTCAGTTAATGTAGATTGGTCAGTTATTTTCCTTCCTTTTCCTTTCTTCAAAGTTCCGACGACTTCACGTACGTACATGAGTGTTGATCGTTTGCCGCACACTCACTGCGTCAGCTGCTAGCTCATGCCAGGTCGGGGTCACCCACACAGGTCGGGCAGGCGGGGGCACCGTCAATGCCAGACGGGGTTCGGCGCTGGCGGCAGAGACTAGCCGAGTCGACAGGAGTGACACCGGAGGGCAAGCACGCGCAACGAGGCGCACGCATGGGAATGTTGCGGGTACAGTTATGTTAGATCGGGAAGTGAGGTACCGCTATAGCTCTCTGGGATGTGAGGGTACAGTATATGAATATCGGGACTGTGAAGGTACAGCTATGTGTTAGATAGGGAATGTGAGGGTTACAGCTATATGAGATCTGGGAATGTGAGGGTACAGCTATAGTGTTAGGTCTGGGAAGGTGAGGGACAGCTCTACGTAGATCTTGGAATGTGAGGGTAAGCTATAAGTCGATCTGGAAATGTGAGGGTACAGCTATATGTAGATATGGGAGGGAATGGGAGGGTTACAGCTATAGGTAGATCCGGGAATGTAGGGTTACAGCTATATGTAGATCTGCGGAATGTGAGGGTACGGTACAGCTATAGTAGATCTGGGAACGTGAGGGTACAGCTATATGTCATCTATGGAATGTGAGGGTACAGTATTGTGTAGATCTGGGGAAGGTGAGGGGTACAGTATGTGTAGATTGGGAAGAATGTGAGGGTACAGCTAATGTAAGATCTGGGCATGGAGGGATACAGCTATGTGTAGATCTGGGAATGTGAGGGTTACAGTATATGTTAGTCTGGGAATGTGAGGGTACAACTATATGTAGATATGGGAATGTGAGGTACAGCTATGTGTTAGATCGGAATGTGAGGGTACAGCTACGTGTAGATCTGGGAATGTGGGGTACAGCTAATGTAGATTCGGGAATGTGAGGGTCAGCTATGTGTAGAATCGGAATGTGAAGGGTACAGCTATATGTTAGATCTGGGAATGTGAGGACCACTGCAATGTAGGGAAACATCTGGAATGTGAGGGTACAGCTATATGTAGATCTGGAATGTGAGGGTAAGCTTATGTAGATCTGGGAATGTGACGGGTCAGCTATAGTCGATCTGGGAATGTGAGGTACAGCTATGTGTAATCTGGGAAGTGAGGGATAAAGCTATGTGTAGGATCTGGGAATTGAGGGTACGCTATGTGTAGATTGGGAATGTGGGAGGGTAAGCTAGTGTAGATTCTGGGAATGTGAGGGTACAGCTATGTGTAGATCTGGGAATGTGAGGGTCGCTTATGTGTAGATCTGGGAATGTGAGGGTATACAGCTATATGTAGATCTGGGATGTGAGGGTACAGCTATGTGTAGATCGGGTAATGTGAGGGTACAGCTACTGTGAGATCGGGAATGTGAGGGCTACAGATGTTGTAGATTATTGGGACTGGGGGTACAGCCTATATGTAGACTGGGAATGTGAGGGTACAGCTATACAGTAGATCTGGGAAATGTGAGGGTACAGCTATGTTGTAGTTATGGGAAGTGGCAGGGTTACAGCTATATGTAGATCTGGAAGGTGAGGGTACAGCTTAAGTAGATGGGAATGTGAGGGTACAGCTATGAAGTAGATCTGGAAAATGTGAGGGTACAGCTATGTGTAGATCTGGGAAGGTGAGGGTAAAGCTTGTGTAGATATGGGAATGTTGAGGGTACAGCTATTGTAGATGGAATGTGGAGGGTACAGCTATAAGGTCGTAAGCTTCTTGGGAATGTGAGGGTACAGCTATAAGTAGATCTGGAAATGTGAGGGTACAGCTATGTGTAGATCTGGGAATGTGAGGGTACAGCTATATGTAGATCTGGGAATGTGAGGGTACAGCTATATGAGATCTGGGGATGTGAGGGTACAGCATTATGTTGCTGGGAAGGTGAGGGTAAGCTAGAGTAGATCGGGGAATGTGAGGTACAAGCTATATGAATCTGGGGAATGTGAGGGTACAGCTATAAGTAGATCTGGGAATGTGAGGGTACAGCAATATGTAGATCTTCGAACATCTTTATATCTGTATAGAATTCCCGGTTTTCTTTATTGTTCACCCTCCTTTAAACCCGGAGGTCAGACCCCCAACACCAAGTCAGCTGAATACCCGTTTTAATTATCAAAATAACATCTGCTAGCCCCAGAATAGAGAAATACCGTATCCGCTTCCAACCATACAAGATACATACGCGGAAGACTGGGGAAAAACAGCACCAGCCATCGCCATATACGGATACTACTACCCAGAAGACGTGAAGAAGACTAGGGCCATTGGGAAGCAGGATGAATTATCTATTTATAGGGACATTGCTAGGGATCACTTGCGTGTGAGGTTGACTTCCCTCGAACACACGTGAAGAATTGAGGTTAAACATTTTCCATTTTACACCACGTACCTGAGACTTGAGTTAAACATTCACCTTGACTGTAAAACTTTTATTGACAAAGAGTGTCATTAGAATGAATTCACATGGAAATGACAACGGCTGGGGTGGTCGATAGGAACATCAACAGCAATGTATTAGCCAGTCAATACATCAGTCTGTCACCATCCTTTAAAATGTTATAGAGCACACACCCTGCCTCAGTACTAGTAGTTAACAGACATAGTCACATCTAGTCCAACCTTATACCTACCATAATGTCTGTATAACAGTACATAGAACATAGTATTGGAGGTTGTATAAAGACAACGTCCATCTAGTCCAACCTTTATACCCTCCAATAATGTCTGTAAACAGTTACAAGAACATAGTATTGGAGGTTGTATAAAGACATACGTCCATCTAGTCCAACCTTTATACCCTACCCAATGTCTGTATAACAGTTACATAGTAAATAGTATTGGAGGTGTATAAAGACATACGTCATCTAGTCCAACCTTTATACCCTACCCATAATGTCTGTATAACAGTTACATAGTAAATTAGTATTGGAGGTTGTATAAAGACATACGTCCATCTAGTCCAACCTTTATACCCTACCCATAATGTCTGTATAACAGTTACATAGTAACATAGTATTGGAGGTTGTATAAAGACATACGTCCATCTAGTCCGACCTTATACCCTACCCATAATGTTGTATAACAGTACATAGAACATAGTATTGGAGGTTGTATAAAGACATACGTCCATCTTCCAACCTTTATACCCTACCCATAATGTCTGTATAACCAGTTACATAGTAACATAGTATTGGAGGTGTATAAAGACATACGTCCATCTAGTCCAACCTTTATACCCTACCCACTAATGTCTGTATAACATGTACATAGTAATAGTATTGGAGGTTGTTAAAGACATACGTCCATCTAGTCCAACCTTTTATACCCTACCCATAATGTCGTATAACAGTTACATAGTAAACATAGTATGGAGGTTGATAAAGACATCACGTCCATCTAGTCCAACCTTTATACCTACCCATAATGTCTGTGTATAACAGTTACATAGTAACAGTATTGGAGGTTTATAAAGACATACGTCCATCTAGTCCAACTTTATACCCTACCCATAATGTCTGTATAACAGTTACATAGTACATAGTATGGAGTTGTGTAATAAGACATACGTCCATCTAGTCCAACTTTATACCCTACCCATAATGTCTGTATAACAGTTACATAGTACGGAGGAAACCTATACAGTATAAAAAAACAAATACAACCCATATAAACCCTATATAAAAAATATATATAAAACCTATATAAAAGTAAATATAAATTATATAAAAACTAATTAAAACCTACAGTATATAAAACATATAAAAAAACAAATACAACCTATATAAAGCCTATGTAAAAACATCTAAAACTATAACCTATAAAAAATGTATCTAAAAACGATATAAAACTTAATTAAACCTATATAAAAGTATATATAACCTATTAAAAAATAATGCAAGCTATGTAAAAACTATATTTAAAAACTATATAAAACCTATACCTTATATAGGGAGATAAATATACTTTATATAGGGAGAAAAATATACTTTATATTGGGAGATATATATACTTTATATAGGGAGATAAATATACTTTATTTAGGGAGAAAAATAGACTTTATATTGGGAGATAGATATACTTTATATAGGGAGATAAATATACTTTATATAGGGAGAAAAATATACTTTATATTGGGAGAAATATATACTGTATATAGGGAGATATATATACTTTATATAGGGAAATATATATATATACTTTATATAGGGAGAAAAATATACTTTATATTGGGAGATAGATATACTTTATATAAGGAGATAAATATACTTTATATAGGGAGAAAAATTTACATTATATTGGGAGATATATATACTGTATATAGGGAGATATATATACTTTATATAGGGAGATAGATATACTTTATATAGGGAGATAAATATCTTTATATAGGGAGAAAAATATACTTTATATTGGGAGATATATATACTGTATATAGGGAGATATATACTTTATATAGGGAGAAATATATACTTTATATTGGGAGATATATATACTGTATATAGGGAGATATATATACTTTATATAGGGAGAATAAATATAAATTATATAGGGAGATAAATATACTGTATATAGGAGGAAATATATATATATGGGAGATAATAGTATAATAGTATATAGGGATAATAGTATATAGGGAGATAGATATATCTTATAATAGGGAGATAAATATACTTTATATAGGGAGAAAATATATATGTATATCTAGGGAGATAATAATATACTTAATAGGGATGGATATATAATATATTTATATAGGGAGAAAAAATTAGACTTTAATTGGTATAGATATGAGAATATACTGTATATAGGAGATATATTTGTACGTTATATAGGAGGATATTATATATAATTTATATAGGGAGAAAAATATATTTATATTGGGAGATAATATACTTTATATAGGGAGTAAATATCATATTATAGGGAGAAAAAATATACTTTATTGGAGGAGAATATATACTGTATCTAGGGAGATGATATATACTTTATATAGGGAGAAATATATACTTTATATTGGGAGATATATACTGTATATAGGGGTTGAATATATACTTTATATAGGGAGATATAAATATATTTAATGGGTATACTGTATATAGGGGAGAAAATACTTATATAGGGAGATTAAATATACTGTATATAGGGAGATAAATATATCTTTATATGGAGAATATACTTTATATAGGGAGAGATATATTTATATAGGCAGAAGATATATTATATAGGGAGATATATATACTTTATAATAGGGAGATAATATATACTTATATAGGGATAGAATAATAACTTTATAGGGAGATATATTACTTTATATAGGGGAAAAAAGGGGAAGAGGAAAAAGGAAAAAATACTGAATTAGAGAGAGAGAATAAAGGAAAAATACTTTATATAGGAGGATAAAGAACAGATAAAATAGAAGGAAGATGATATAGGATAATATATAGGAAGAGAATAATATAGAGGAAATGGGAAAGAAGCAGAAGAGGATATAGAAGGAGATAAATATAATATATAGAAAGAAAATATAGGTATAAGAGAAAAAGATACAAGGGATATATAGGAAAGGAGGAGAATAGATAGAGGAAAATATAACGTTATATAGGGAAGATATATATACTGTATATAGGGGAAAAATAACTTTAATAGGGAGATATATAGACTGTATACTAGGGAGGATATAGATACTTATATAGGGAGAATAATATATATATGAGTATACTAGAATACTGTATATAGGAGAGATAGATATATCTTATATAGGGAGAGATTAATATATGGATATTATGATATATAGTATATACTTATATGGGATATTATATATATATTATATACTGTATATAGGGAGTATATATATAACGTATATATAATATATATATATATATTATACTGTATATAGGGAGATATATATACTGTATATAGGGGATTAGTATGGATATATATACTGTATATAGGAGTATAGGTATATATATACATGTATATAGGGAGTATTATATATATATACTGTATATACGATATACTATATAGATATAAGTATATATTTACTGTATATCAGGGAGATACTATATACTGTATATAGGGAGGTATAGATATACGGTATAAGGGAGGAAATATATGATACTGTACTATAGGGGAATTATACTGTATATAATACTTAATATATATAGGAATATTATATATATACTGTTTATAGGGAGATATATATATAATACTGGAGATATATATATATATAGTATATATCTATATATATATATATATATATATACTGTATATAGGGAGATATATATATACTGTATATAGGGAGATATATATATACTGTATATAGGGGAGATATATATATACTGTATATAGGGAGATATATATATACTGTATATATTATAATTGGGATGTACCCACGGCCACAAACGTGATATTGAACCGCGTATGGGAGATTTTCCCATGTGATAGCGACTCGGGGTAAGTCTCCCCCTATCTGACAAGGGTGTAAATCTCAATAAACATGACATACGTCTCAGTAGCTGCGTCGTTCTTCGCCACGCGCGGAGCAGGAGACCCTCATCGTCCTTTTCCTTGGTGTTGTATGAATAGGCTTACTCTCAGACATTTCACTCTCTCCTTTACTTGCCCCTCGCGTTCCGTACGCTCCGCCAGCTCCACGGAGACGGGTTTATTCTCGCCCTCATTTTGCAGGGTCACCTGGATTATCTGTGTGCAGAACACCCATGGTATATGTGAGGTCCTCTAACACCCAGTCCTTATATACCCACCTGGTCATCCCTCCGCCCTCCCCAGTAGAGACCAGAAGAATGATAACAAGGCATTGTGCTACTGTTCAGGTGAATGTTGTTTTGGGGAGGGGAATGTCTGTGACAGAGACTGGGAAAGGGCTGAGTACTGGGGGTTAAAGGTAGCTAGCGACCAGGAGAAGGTCATTGACATTGAACACAATAAGACGCAGGGATTCAGGTGTCAGTGGGTGGGTTTTTGGGGATACAATGGTGTGAGGACAGAAAAGACAAACACTTCCGGATGAAGTGATATTTGTATAGATGAATGGATACAACCTGTGTATAGGACAGGAAGACTCACCAGACACGTGGGGCTCATTTACCTAGACCGCTATCGCTCTGGGTAAATATTCAATATCGCGATTGCGAACGTGGGTAAATCCCGGGTAAGGGTTTTACCCACTGGGTGATGAGTGGCATTATAATCCAGCACTTAAAAATAGCGCAAACGCCATCTTGAATTGCGAGCGTCGAAGCGTGGGTGGTTTTTTGACTGTAATGTGATAGGGAGACGTTACGTAGAGACTTTAACTCATAAATTTGCCCAGTGAGTCTAATGCAGAGATCAGCACAGCATCTGTATAAAAGGTGGGAGAAAGTGGTAAAATCCATTTAAATATGCGTCTAAATAGAAGGTGAAATAGCAAATGTCAATTACTGTGGACCTGGGAAATAGTCTAGGGAACAGATTCTTTCTGAAATAATCCGATTGGCATACTAACCAGCTCTGGACCAGATTGCAGATCCGAACACGGTTCCACGGCGGAACTCCGAGATCTGGGAATCCGTGGAACTTGCGGATTTTCAGGAATTTGAAAATTTCCGAAGATTTTCATGTATCAAATTCACCAATGGCAGCTGTTTATACCTGTGCCAACCCCCTGGGTATAAAAGGAAGGTGCCACTTTATCAGTGTGTTAAAGTGAGTGGAGACCTGACAGTGTAGGGGATGGAGAGAGGTTTTTTCTGCCTTTTGTGTGTGAATTTCAGTGTGGTGGATTAGCACTTGTTGTAACACAATTTGGGACCCTATAGTCCTTTCTAGATCTAAACACCCCCCCCACCTATAAGTTTTTTGGATAAATTTAGTGTAAGGTAGTGATGGGCCAGTTCGCGGATCCGAACCTGGATCCGCGGCGGATTTACCTTGTTCGTAAACGACGGATATCGCGGATTTTCCGGTTTTCCGCCTTCCGAACTTTTCCGAACCGCGTTTTCGAAAATTTCCGAAATTACGAGAATTCTTCGTATTTTCGAGGATTTTTTTCATTTTAATGTGTCCGCTCTCGGATTTTCAAACAACCGGCTTCAAGCTTTAGGGTTTTAAAACTTCACCTTTATTTGTAAGCAATTCTGATTGGATACATTAAAATTATTTCAGAAAGAATCTGATTGGTGTACTAACCAATCAGATTCTTTTTCAATCAGAATTGGTTACAGATTGGTCTGTTCCTTCCTTGAAATTCCTTGAAAACTCGCAAAATTCGCAGATTTTCGATTTTAGCAGTTTCTTCCGTCCCTAAATGTAACTAATCAGAATTGGATACAATCAGATTATTTCAGAAAGAATCTGATTTTCTGTTCCCCGGGTCCCAGAGCCCTGTATGTATGTATGTATATGTATGTATGTATGTATATGTATGTATGTATGTATGTATGTATGTGTATATGAGTATGTATATGTAGGTATGTATGTATTAGGTAATATATATGTTGTAATGATATGTATGTTATGTATGTATATGTTGTAGTATGCATATGTAGTAGTAGTATGTATTATGTATGATATGTATGTATTGTATGTATGGTATATATATGTATGTATGTATATGTATGTAGTATATGTATGTATGTTATATTATGTATGTATATGTATGTATGTATGTATATGTATGTAGTGTATATGTATGTGCTGTATGTTATGTGCTGTAGTTTGTATGGTGTATGCTGATGTATGATGGTAATATGTATGGTATGGTATGTTGTTATGTATTGTGTACTGTTGTATTATGTATGAGTATATGTATATGTATGTATGACTTGTTGTGCTGGTGATGTATGATGTATGCTGTATGTATGTATGTATTGTATGTATGTATTGTCTGTAGGTATGTATTGTATTCTGTATACTGTTGTATATGTATATTGTTGTATGTATGTGTAGTATTGTGACATGTATGTATGTATGTATTATGCAGTGTATGATGTTATGATGTAATGTATGTTATTGCATGTTGTATGTTGTATGATATATAATGTATGTAGTTTATATGGATGTATGTATGACATGTGTATGTCTGTATGTATATGTATGTAATGTATGTATGTATGTATGTATAATTTAGTGAATAACAGCGCATTGGGTATGCAGCGTGTCCATTAACTAGTACTGAATATTTTTTTACAATATTTTTGAAAATTTGAATATTCCAAATTTTTCGAACACAGCTCGAAAAAATCAACAAGCAGAATTCTACAAAATCCTCTAGATTGCAATTCGCCGAAATCCACCCTGGAACTGCGGTCCGGTCGATCTTTAGTCTCTAGGCCGCATGGCTGGAGTTTTGGGATTTTTGATCTGTTTTTATTAGATCCCAATGAAATACAAGCTCTAGAAGAACGTGTAAAGCTGAAATAAGTATGAAAAACGGGAATGTGAGGGTGTACAGCTATGTGTAGATCTGGGAATTGTGAGGGTACAGCTATATGTAGATCTGGGAATGTTGAGGGTACAGCTATATGTAGATCTGGGAATGTGAGGGTACAGCTATATGTAGATCTGGGAATGTGAGGGTAAGCTATATGTAGATCTGGGAATGTGAGGGTACAGCTATATGTAGATCTGGGATGTGAGGGTACAGCTATATGTAGATCTGGGAATGTGAGGGTACAGCTATATGTAGATCTGGGAATGTGAAGGTACAGCTATATGTAGATCTGGGAATTGAGGGTACAGCTATATTAGTTAATTTCGAATATTTACAGCTATAATTAATATTTTATGGACAGCTATATGTAGATCTGGAAATGTGAGGGTACAGATAGTGTAGATCTGGGAATGTGAGGGTACGAAGTACGCGATGGGTATAGTAGATCTGGAAATGTGAGGGTACAGCTATGTGTAGATCTGGGAATGTGAGGGTGGTACAGCTAAATGTAGTGATCTGGAAAATGTGAGGGTACAGCTATGTAGATCTGGGAATGTGAGGGTAAAGCTATATGAGATCTGGGAATGTGAGGGTACAGCTATTGTAGATCTGGGAATGTGAGGTACAGCTATATGTAGATCTGGGAATGTGAGGGTAAGCTAATGTATGGAATGTGGGGTACAGCTAATGTAGATCTGGATGTAGGTACAGCTATATAGATTGGGAATGTGAGGTACAGCTAAATGTAGATCTGGGAAGGTGAGGGTACAGCTATATGTAGATCTGGGAGTGGGTACCATGTAGTGGAGTGAGGTACAGCTATATGTAGATTGGGAATGTGTAGGGTACAGCTATGTTAATCTGGGAATGTGAGGGTACAGTATATGTAGATCTGGGAATGTGAGGGTACAGCTATGTGTAGATCTGGGGAATGTGAGGGGACAGCATATTATGTAGATCTGGGAATGTGAGGGTACAGCTATAGTAGATCTGGGAATGTGATGGTAGCTATATGTAAGCTGAAGTGAGGGACAGCTAATGTAGATCTGGAATGTGAGGGGTACAAGCTAGTAGAGATCTGGAATGTGAGGGTACAGCTATATGTAGATCTGGAAGTGGTACCGCTATATGTAGATCGGAAGGCGAGGGTACAGCTATGTAGATCTGGGAATGTGAGGGTACAGCTATAGAGTAACTGGAATGTGAGGGTACAGCTATATGTAGATCTGGGAATGGGGTGAGAGGGAATGGGAGGGTACAGCTATATGTAGATCTGGGGAATGGAGGGTACAGCTATATGTGATCTGGGAATGTGAGGGGTACAGCTATATGTAGATCTGGGAATGAGGGAGTTACAGCGGATAGTAAGTATGTGATCTGGGAATGTGAGGGTTACAGCTATATGTAGATCTGGGAATGTGAGGGTACAGCT
This sequence comes from Hymenochirus boettgeri, assembly GCA_019447015.1. Lineage (NCBI taxonomy): Eukaryota > Metazoa > Chordata > Amphibia > Anura > Pipidae > Hymenochirus > Hymenochirus boettgeri. The sequence goes on along the minus strand of JAACNH010001470.1, from coordinate 12,984 downwards.
ATATGTAGATCTGGGAAATGTGAGGGTACAGCATATGTGTAGATCTGGGAATGTGAGGGCGTACAGCTGATATGTAGATCTGGGAATGTGAGGTACGCTATAGGTAGATCTGGGAATGTGAGGGTACAGCTATTGTAGAATTGGGAATGTGAGGGTACAGCTATATGTAGATCTGGGAATGTGAGGGTACAGCTTATGTAGATCTGGGAATGTGAGGGTACAGCTAGTGTAGATCTGGGAAGGGTGAGGGTACAGCTATATGTAGCATGGGAATGTGAGGGTACAGCTATATGTAGATCTGGAATGTGAGGGTACAGCTATTGTAGATCTGGGAATGTGAGGGTACAGCTATAGTAGATCTGGGGAATGTGAGGGTACAGCTATTGTAGATCTGGAATGTGAGGGTACAGCTATATTAGATCTGGAATGTGAGGGTACACTATCGTAGATGGGAATGTGAGGGTACAGCTATATGTAGATCTGGAAATGTGAGGGTACAGCTATGTAGATCTGGGATGTGAGGGTACAGCTATGTGGGATCTGGGAGTGAGGGTACAGCTATATGTAGATTGGGAGATGTGGGAGTAAGCTATGTGTAGATCTGGGAATGTGAGGGTACAGCTATATGTAGATCTGGGAATGTGAGGGGTATACAGCTATAGTTAGATCTGGGATGTGAGGGTACAGCTATGTGTGATCTGGGATGTGAGGTACAGCTATATGTAGATCTGGGAATGTGAGGGTACAGCTAATGTAGATCTGGGAATGTGAGGGTACAGCTATATTTAGATCTGGGATGGGAATGTGAGGGTACAGCGTATAGTAGATTGGGAATTGCTGGTACCTATATGTAGATCTTGGGAATGTGAGGGTAAGCTATATGAAGATCTGGGAATGTGAGGGTACAAGCTAATATGTAGATCTGGGAATGTGAGGGTACATTATTGTAGATTCTGGGAATTTGAGTGAACATCATGTAGCTTTGGAAGTAGGTACAGCTATTGTTAGATTGAATGTGTACGCTATATGTAGATCTGAATTGGGTACAGCTATATGTAGATTGGGTAGTATCTCTAAAGTTCGAGATGTAGTACGTATATGTGATCGGGAATATGGTAGTGTAGTCATGATGGGGTAAAAGGATCGGGAGGGGGCACGTATGAGACGGGGTGCGCTGGCGGAGAGCTAGGATCGAAGGAGTGGAGGGAAGAGAAGAGGGAGCATGGGAATGTTGGGGTACAGTTATGTTAGATCGGGAATGTGAGGTACCGCTATAGCTATCTGGGATGTGAGGGTACAGTATATGAATATGGGAATGTGAGGTACAGCTATTGTTAGATAGGGAATGTGAGGGTTACAGCTATATGTAGATCTGGGAATGTGAGGGTACAGCTATAGTGTAGTCTGGGAAGGTGAGGGACAGCTTAGTAGATCTGGAATGTGAGGTACAGCTATAAGTAGATCTGGGAAATGTGAGGGTACAGCTATATGTAGATTGGGAATGGGAGGGTACAGCTATAGTAGATCCGGGAATGTGAGGGTACAGCTATATGTAGATCTGGGAATGTGAGGGTACAGCTATAGTAGATCTGGGAACGTGAGGGTACAGCTATATGTATCTATGGAATGTGAGGGTACAGCTATGTGTAGATCTGGGAAGTGAGGGGTACAGCTATGTGTAGATTGGGAATGTGAGGGTACAGCTAATGTAGATCTGGGCATGGAGGGTACAGCTATGTGTAGATCTGGGAATGTGAGGGTACAGCTATATGTAGATCTGGGAATGTGAGGGTACAACTATATGTAGATCTGGGAATGTGAGGGTACAGCTATGTGTAGATCTGGAATGTGAGGGTACAGCTAGTGTAGATCTGGGAATGTGAGGGTACAGCTATATGTAGATCTCGGGAATGTGAGGGTACAGCTATGTGTAGATCTGGAATGTGAGGGTACAGCTATATGTAGATCTGGGAATGTGAGGGTACAGCTATGTGTAGGATCTGGGAATGTGAGGGTACAGCTATATGTAGATCTGGGAATGTGAGGGTACAGCTATATGTAGATCTGGGAATGTGAGGGTACAGCTATAGTAGATCTGGGAATGTGAGGGTACAGCTATGTGTAGATCTGGGAAGTGAGGGTAAAGCTATGTGTAGATCTGGGAATGTGAGGGTACAGCTATGTGTAGATTGGGAATGTGGGAGGGTACAGCTAGTGTAGATCTGGGAATGTGAGGGTACAGCTATGTGTAGATCTGGGAATGTGAGGGTACAGCTATGTGTAGATCTGGGAATGTGAGGGTACAGCTATAAGTAGATCTGGGATGTGAGGGTACAGCTATAAGTAGATCGGGAATGTGAGGGTACAGCTATGTGTAGATCTGGGAATGTGAGGGTAAGATTGTAGATTGGACTGGGGGTACAGCTATATGTAGATCTGGGAATGTGAGGGTACAGCTATAAGTAGATCTGGGAAATGTGAGGTACAGCTATGTGAGTTGGGAAGTGGAGGGTTACAGCTATATGTAGATCTGGAAGTGAGGGTACAGCTATAAGTAGATGGGAATGTGAGGGTACAGCTATGAAGTAGATCTGGAATGTGAGGGTACAGCTATGTGTAGATCTGGGAAGGTGAGGGTAAAGCTATGTGTAGATATGGGAATGTGAGGGTACAGCTATTGTAGATGGAATGTGAGGGTACAGCTATAACGTAAGTCTTGGGACATGGAGGGTACAGCTATTAAGTAGATCGAATGTGGAAATTAGATTGAGGGTACAGCTATGTGTAGATCTGGGAATGTGAGGTTGTACAGCTATATGTAGATCTGGGAATGTGGAGGGTACAGCTATATGAAGATCTGGGGATGTGAGGGTACAGCATTATGTTCTGGGAATGTGAGGGTAATAGAGTAATGGGAATGTGAGGTACAGCTATATGAATCTGGGAATGTGAGGGTTACAGCTATAAGTAGATCTGGAATGTGAGGGTACAGCAAATGGACTTGAACATCTTAATCGTATAGATTCCCGGTTTTCTTTATGTCACCCCTTTAAACCGGAGGTCAGCCCAACACAAGTCAGCTATACCCGTTTATTATCACATCGCTAGCCCCGAATAGAGAAATACCGTATCGCTTCCAACATACAAGAAATAGCGGGCTGGGAAACAGCACCAGCATGCATTCGATACTACTACCCAGAAGAGTGAAGAGACTAGGGCCTTGGGAAGCAGGGATGAATTATCTATTTATAGGGACATTGCTAGGGATCACTTGCGTGTGAGGTTGACTTCCTGAACAACGTGAAGAATTGAGGTTAAACATTTTCCATTTTACACCACGTAGACTGAGACTTGAGTTAAACATTCACCTTGACTGTAAAACTTTTAATTGCAAAGAGTGTCATTAGAATGTAATTCACATTGTAAAATGACAACGCTGGGTGGTTATAGGAACATCACAGCAATGTATAGCCAGTACAATACAATCAGTCTGTCACCATCCCTTTAATAATGTTATGATCCCACACCCTGCTCAGTACTAGCTAGTAACATAGACATGTCCATCTAGTCCAACCTTATACCTACCAAAGTCTGTAAAAGTACATAGAACATAGTATTGGAGGTTGTATAAAGACACGTCCACTAGTCCAACCTTATACCCCCATAATGTCTGTAACAGTTACATAGAACCGTATTGGAGGTTGATAAAAGACATACGTCCACTAGTCCAACCTTATACCCTACCCACATGTCTGTATAACAGTTACATAGAAAACTTAGTATTGGAGGTGTATAAAGACATACGTCCATCTAGTCCAACCTTTATACCCTACCCATAATGTCTGTATAACAGTACATAGTAACATAGTATTGGAGGTTGTATAAAGACATACGTCATCTAGTCCAACCTTTAACCCTACCCAAATGTCTGTATAACAGTTACATAGTAACATAGTATTGGAGGTTGTATAAAGAATACGCCATCTAGTCCAACCTTATACCCTACCATAATGTTGTATAACATACATATAACTAGTATTGGAGGTTGTATAAAGACATACGTCCATCTATTCCAACCTTTATACCCTACCCATTATGTCGTATAACAGTTACATAGTAACATAGTATTGGAGTGTGTATAAAGACATACGTCATCTAGTCCAACCTTTATCCCCCTACCCATAATGTCTGTATAACAGACAAGTACATAGTATTGGAGGTTGTTAAAGACATACGTCCATCTATCCAACCTTTATACCCTACCCATAATGTCGTATAACAGTTACATAGTAACTAGTATTGGAGGTTGATAAAGACAACGTCCATCTAGTCCAACCTTTATACCTACCCATAATGTCGTATAACATTACAATGAACAGTATTGGAGGTTGTATAAAGACATACGTCCATCTACTCCAACTTTATACCCTACCCATAATGTCTGTATAACAGTACATAGTACATAGTATGGAGTGGTAAAAGACATACGTCCATCTAGTCCAACCTTTATACCCTACCCATAATGTCTGTATAACAGTTACATAGTAACAGTATTGGAGGTTGTATAAGACAACGTCCATTAGTCCAACCTTTATACCCTACCCAAATGTCTGTATAACAGTTACATAGTAACATAGTATTGGAGGTTGTATAAAGACATACGTCCATCTAGTCCAACCTTTATACCCTACCCATAATGTCTGTATAACAGTTACATAGTAACATAGTATTGGAGGTTGATATAAAGACTACGTCCATAGTCTCAACCTTTATACCCTACCCATAATGTCTGTATAACAGTTACATAGTAACTAGTATGGAGGTTGTATAAAGACATACGTCCATCTAGTCCAACTTTATACCCTACCCATAATGTCTGTTATAACCAGTTACATAGTAACATAGTATTGGAGGTTGTATAAAGACATAACGTCCATCTAGTCCAACCTTTATACCCTACCCATAATGTCGATAACAGTTACATAGTAACATAGTATGGAGAGGTGTATAAAGACATACGCATCTAGTCAACCTTATACCCTACCCCTAATGCTCGTATAACAGTTACATAGTAACATAGTATTGGAGGTGTATAAGACACAGTCCATCTAGTCCCTTTATACCCTACCCATAATGTCTGTTATAAAAGTTACATAGTAACATAGTATGGAGGTTGTATAAAGACATAACGTCCATCTATCCAACCTTATACCCTACCCATAATGTCTGTATAACAGTTACATAGTAACATAGTATTGGAGGTTGTATAAAACAACGTCTCTATCCACCTTATACCTACCCATAACTGTATAACAGTTACATAGTAACATGTTATTGGAGTTGTGGTTTAAAGACATACGTCCATCTAGTCCGACCTATACCTACCCATAAGTTGTCTAACAGTTACATAGTAAATAGTAGTGAGGTTGTGGTAAGACATACGTCCATCTAGTCCGACCTTTATACCCTACCCCTAATGTCTGTCAACAGTTACTAGTAACATAGTATTGGAGGTTGTGTAAAGACATACGTCCATCTAGTCCGACCTTTATCCCTACCCATAATGTCTGTATAACAGTTACATAGTAACATAGTATTGGAGGTTGTATAAAGACATACGTCCATCTAGTCCAACCTTTATACCCTACCCATAAGTCTGTATAACAGTTACATAGTAACATAGATATTGGAGGTTATAAAGACATACGTCCATCTAGTCCAACCTTTACTACATACCCATAATGTTCTGTATAACAGTTACATAGTAACATAGTATTGGAGTGTATAAAGACATACGTCCATCGTCCAACCTTTATACCCTACCCATAAGTTGTATAAACAGTACATAGTAACATAGTATTGGAGGCTGTATAAAGACATACGTCCATCTAGTCCAACCTTTATACCCTGCCCATAATGTTGTATAACAGTTACATAGTAACATGATTGGAGGTTGTATAAAGACATACGTCCATCTAGTCCAACCTTTATACCCTACCCATAATGCGTATGAACAGTTACATAGAACATAGTATGGAGGTGAGTAAAGACATACGTCCCTAGTCCAACCTTATACCCTACCATATGTCTGTATAACAGTTACATAGTACATAGTAATGGAGGTGTATAAAGACATACGTCCATCTAGTCCAAACTTTATACCCTACCATAATGTCTGTATAACAGTTACATAGTAACATAGTATTGGAGGTTGTATAAAGACATACGTCCATCTAGTCCAACCTTTATACCCTACCCATAATGTCTGTATAACAGTTCAATAGTAACATAGTATTGGGGATGTATAAAGACATACGTCCATCTAGTCCAATTTATACCCACCCTTAATGTCTGTATAACAGTTACATAGTAACATAGTATTGGAGGTGTTAAGACATACGTCCATCAGTCCAACCTTTATACCCTACCCATAATGTTTTATAACAGTTACATAGTAACATAGTATTGGAGGAGTATAAAGACAACGTCCATCTAGCCAACCTTTATACCCTACCCAATAATGTTGATAACAGTTAACATAGTAACATAGTATTGGAGGTTGTATAAAGACATGTCACTCTAGTCTGACCTTTATACCTACCATAATGTCTGTATAACAGTTACATAGTAAAATAGTATTGGGGTTGATAAAAGACATACGTCCATCTAGTCCACCTATACCCTACCCATAATGTCTGTAAACAGTTAAATAGTAACATAGTATTGGAGGTGTATAAAGACATACGTCCATCTAGTCCAACCTTTATACCCTACCCATAATGTCTGTAAACGGTACATAGTAACTAGTATTGGAGGTTGTATAAAGACAATAGTCCATCTAGTCAACCTTTATACCCCTACCATAATGTCTGTATAACAGTTACATAACATAGGATTGGAGGTTGTATAAAGACATACGTCCATCTGTCCAACCTTTATACCCTAACCATATGTCTGGATAACAGTTACATAGTAACATAGTATTGGAGGTGTGATAAAGACATTACTTCCATATAGTCAACCTTTTATCCTACCCATAATGTCTGTATAACAGTACATAGTAACATAGTATTGGAGGTTGTATAAAGATATACGTCCATTAGTCCACTTATACCCCTACCCATAATGTCGATAACAGTTACATAGTAACCTAGTTTGGAGGTTGTATAAAGACATACGTCCATCTAGTCCAACCTCTATACCCTACCCATAATGTCTGTAACAGTTATAATAGTAACATAGTATGGGAGGTTATAGAAGACATACGTCATCTAGTCCACCCTTTTATACCTACCATAATGTATATATAGATAAATTACCCTACATCCTACAATCTGGTAAACTAGCACAGTATATGATATCATATATCTATATTCAAAATCTACTACATCCACCTATCTGATAACCAGCACAGTATATGATATCTAATATTCTATATAGATAAATCTACCTAATCTACATCGTAACCAGAACAGTATAGATATCTATATATCTATTATGATAAATCTATCATTACATCTACCTATCTGGTAAACAGCCAGTATATGATATCATATATCTATATATGATAAATCTACCCTTACATCTACTATTGGTAACCACACAGTATATGATACTATATATTATATTGATAAATCTACCCTTACATCCTACCTATCTAACCAGCACAGTATATGATATCTAATATCTATATATGATAAATCTACCCTACATCCTACTATCGGTAACCAGCACACAGTATGGTATTATATATCTTAGATATGATAATCTACCTAATCCTACCTATCCGGTAACCAGCACAGTATATGGTATCTATATATCATATATGTAAATCTACCCTTAATCCACCTATCGGTAACAGCACAGATATGGTATCTATATATCTATATATGATAAATCTACATTACATCCTACCTATCCGGTAACCAGCACAGTATATGGTATCTATATATCTATATATGATATAAATCTACCCTTACATCCTACTATCGGTAACCCAGCACAGTATATGGTATCATAATCTATATATGATAAATCCACCGCTACATCCTACCTATCCGGAACCAGCACAGTATAGGATATCTATATTATCTTATATGATAAATCTACCGCTACATCCTACCTATCCAGTAACCCGACAGTAATTGAGTATCTATATCTATATATGATAAATCTACCCTTACATCCTACCGATTCCGGTAACCAGCCACAGTATATGGTATCTACTATTATATATGATAAATTACCCTCATCCCTACCTATCACGGTAACAGCACAAGTAATGGAATCTATAATCTATAATATGATAATCTAACCCTACATCCTTACCTATCGGTAACCAGCACAGTATAGGTATCTAATATTATATATGATAAATCTACCCTTACATCCTACCTATCCGGTAACCAGCACAGTATATGATATCTATATATCTATATATGATAAATCTACCCTTACATCCTACCTATCCGGTAACCAGCACAGTATATGGTATCTATATATCTATATATGATAAATCTACCCTTACATCCTACCTATCCGGTAACCAGCACAGTATATGATATCTATATATCTATATATGATAAATCTACCCTTACATCCTACCTATCCGGTAACCAGCACAGTATATGGTATCTATATATCTATATATGATAAATCTACCCTTACATCCTACCTATCCGGTAGAAAGCCAGTCGGATGACTAGCGAAACGTCTTCAAGAACTACATTTCAAGTCCAGTTGATCTAATTGAATACAACAGATATACCATGACCTGGATGAATGAGAACCTTCACAAGCACAATTGATAATTATCAAATTTACAAGCTGTTCGCTAACCCTAGAATGTAGTGGTACATTTTCCATAACCTTCTAATGTAGCATGCGGAAACCTGCCAATTGCAGGATTGTGGGGAAGGAAGTGTTTAAAGGGACAGACGAGTTCCCCAGACCATTTCCCAGGTGCCACAGCCTTTTACAGTAAGTTGCCACTGTTATTTTAACTGTTATTGATCCGAGGTACCGAACTATTAGTCTCCCATAGACTATAATGGGTTCGTTTATCGGAAAACCAAACTTTTACTGAAGTTCCGTAGTGCGGAAATGATTCGAACTTCACTACGTTCTGCCATCTCTAGTCTTCATGCACCGATAAAGCACTGGATGGGCAAATGTGGGTTTGGAATAAGAATATACATACAGTGGGTATTAGCACTGAACTTACACTGGGATCAGCTAGGATCATGGGGAATAGAACCATCAGAAAATAAGGTGTCATTCCTGGAACTCAATCTATTCCCATCAGTTCCATTTAGTCTTATCGGTTGTTCTCTAACCTGACCTTGGTTTTATATCTCATTGTGTTGACATAACATAACAATGAATGGTGTGATATTTACAATGGGAAGACAGAAAAGGTTTTATTTGGGCATGAAACCAACGACAATGTCTAATGTTGTTACCCGTAAACACACGCTGACACCTTACGGTGGGTACACACGTTCCGGACCGCACACTGACCTTCAACTGCCACCGACTCCCCGAGTCCAGCAAACGTTCACATTGTTACCGTCCGAGTGTGACTAAACCAATTGGCCAACGCTAGCGTGCACTTTGTGACACTCCTTCGGATCGCACGTTAAATCACTATAGTGTGGCCAAGCCTATAATAACTCTCCCACCATTCATCAAATGTTAATGTTGTTGTGTTCATAGGAAATACGTCTTGTAAGGTTATACAGTTATTAAAGGATCATAATAACCGTGTGGATTGTACATTTTGTGGATGTGGATATTTCAAAAGTTTTTTTCATGGTCATAAATACAAATGGTGATACCCCCAACCCCCACACAGACAGAGGAAGGGAGGGGAAAAGAGGAAAAAAAAGGAAAAACGGAAAAGGAAGAAAAAGAAGAAAAAAAGGGGAGAAGAGGAAGAAGAGGGGGGAGAGAAAGGCAATGGAAAGAAGAGGAAGAGAGCAAAACAATCAATCAAAGAAAAAAAGTAAATAACAGAGAAGGAGTATACACACATTGACCAGAGAGGGAGAAAGATGGGACTATGGACTACTCTCATGGCCCTGTAATGGGGCATCCTGATTGCCCTAGATAAGGGATCTCTCTTGCCCCATTATAGGTATGCTCTCATTGCCCGTGTTAATAATGTATCTTCTCCATGCCCTATAGATGTCCTATAAGAGAAATAAAACTGGAAGAGAAAACAGAAGGTACAGGGGAAAATATCAGAAGTGGCGTGTTGGTTGGACAAACATGACATAGAACACTGAGACACACACACTCACTTGCCCCTAATTTGACTCACATTTAAGGGGTCACTCGCTACTCATTATCCCTCACTAAATGGACAAAACAACAAACCTTTCATGCACACATACAAACAGGAGATCTGACTCCATTCCACACATCATACAAGTCCAAAAGAGCTGAGAGTGACAGCCATATACTTCTCACGGTGTCCGCGCCCCAAATTGTCACAACCCTAATATAATATTGTATGCGTATCATTTGCCCCTTGAATATGATACTCTCTTGCCTCTATATAATATGTATGCTCTCATTGCCTGTATAATATGTATGATCTTATTGCCCTATATAATAGTATAGCTCTCATGCCCTATATAATGGATAGGCTCTCATTGCCTGTATAATATGTATGCTCCCATTGCCCTATATAATTGTATGCTCTCATTGCCCTATATATTGTCCTATATACATATGTAATGCTCTCATTGCCCTATATATTGCCCTATATAATATGTAGTGCTTCCATTCCCTTAGTATATATGTATGCTCTCTATATGACCTATATAATACTGTATCTTCTATTCCGCTTAGTTCGTCTTTGCCCTATCTATATTATGTCTTGCCTTTAGAACTCTCATTGCCCTATATAATTGTAGTGCTCTCATTGTCCCTATATAATAGGTATGCTCTCATGCCTTTTGCCCTATATTATTGCTACTCTATCCCTATATATATGTATGCTCATGCCCTATAATTCCTATTTTAGATCTGCCCCCTTATATTCAGCCCTAATAATGTTAATCTCATTGCCCCCTATATAATATGTTCATCTCAGTCTCCCTAGTATATGTATTCTTATTGCCCTATTGCTATATTAGATAGTAACTCTCATTGCCCTATATAATATGTATGCTCATTGCCGTATGTTCATTGCCCATATATATCTGTATACTCTCATGCTTATTATGACCCTATTCGATAATATATGCTCTCATTGCCCTTATAATATGTTGCTTCATTCCCTTAGTGTCTATATAATATGTATCTCTTCATTCATATTATATGCATAAAATGATCTCTCATAGCCCTTATAATATGTATGCTCTTAGTGGCCCTATATAATGTATAGCTCTATTCCTATATATATGATGCTCCATTGCCCTGCATATCAATACGTATGCTCTCATTGGCCCGATATAATTAGTATGCCTCTCGATTGCCCTATATATGTGTTCCTCATTCATAGTATTGTATGCTCTGCTTATTGCACGCGCTATTATAAAGTATTGCCTCACCCTATATTAATGTACTCTCATGTGCCTTAATTAATATTGTAGTGCTCATCCTCCGTTAAGAATTAGTTCTTTATATCTCGTGCCCTGTATAATGGTATACTCTCATTGCCCTATAATAGGTATGCTCTCATTTGCCCTAGTATAATATGTATGCTCTCATTGCCCTATATAATATGTATGCTCTCATTGCCCTATATATTGTCCTATATATGTATGCTCTCATTGCCCTATAGTCTCCATTATGCCCTGATCTATATGTTATGCTCCTCATGCCAAGTAAATATGTATGCTCTATATTGCCCGTATATAGATATGGTATCTCTATTGCCCTATTATGCCATATTATATGTGCTCTCATTTGCCTCTATAGTGCTACATTGTATTTGTTGCTTATGCTGATTCTTGCCCTATAATATTATGCGCCTCATTGCCCTATATATGTGCCCTATATAATATGTATACTCTCATTGCCCTATATAATTATGCTCTTATTTGCCCTATATATATTATGACTCTCATTCCCTATATAATATTATGCTCCATTCACCGGATAAGTGCTCATTGCCCTATATAAATGTTGCTCCAATTGCCCATTTCCCCTATTAATATGTATACTCTCATGCCTATTGCCCTATATAATAGTATGCTCTTATATACCTTATGATCTTTGTTACTTTACTGTGCCTATATATTTTTTTATGCTATGCTCTCTATGCCCTGCTATTTATTGATACTCTCGACTTGCCTTATATATGTCTGCTCTCATTGCCCTTATAATATGATATCTATCCCTATTTTATGCTCTCTTCCCTATATAAGATGTATGCTCTCACCATTATGCCATATTAATGAGATTATTGCCTATAAATTGTACTCTGCATTGCCGCTATATATTGCCTCTATATATATGTCAACTCTCATTGCCTATTAATAATATGATGCTCTCATTGCCCTATTATATGTATCTCTCTTCCATAATTAATATGTATCTCCTCAGTGCCCCTATTTTATATGTATGCCTCTTTGGCCATAACTATCCATATTAATGTATACTCTCATTGCCCTATATACTCATTCTCCTCATTCCCCTATCTTATGCTATATTTATGCCCTAGTATTGCACCTATATATTGACTATTGCCTATATAGATATATAGTATACTCTCATTGCCCTATGAATGTATGCTCTCATTCCCCCCCTATATTATAGCTATCCTCTTATTGCACATTCTTAGATCTCATTGCCCTATATAATATGTGGCTCTCATTCCCCTATATTATATGTATGCTCTTATTGCATATATTGCCCTATATTATATGTATGCTCTTATTGCCCTATATATTGCCCTATATAATATGTATACTCGTTCCTTTCTATCCCCATGACAAATGCTAGTTAGCACACAGTCCTGATGGCCATTGTGTT